>JAHWFP010178362.1:15022-31577 GCA_023313725.1 Lithobius niger | reverse complement strand
AAAAAAATTAAAAAAAAAAAAAAAAAACAATCGGTGAATTCCCCCCCCCCCTCCCCCAATCCACCAAAGCCAAATGGACTTCGCTACGTCCCTGGCTCTCCCATAATAAGTTGTAAAAACAGTGGGCCTCTGGCAGTCACCCTCCCGACTGGCCTCTTGACCCGCCAGTCCGCCTCTGATGAAGGTGATGCGATTAAGCAGCCGTGCGGAGATGGCAGTGTTAAAAAAGGGTTCCTTTTATTTAAATACGTTTAAATCTTCAAATCGATGCAATCATCAAACTCTAAAAATTAACAGATATTGGAAAATCTTTTCCAACTTTTACCAGTGCCCGGAAATAATCAACTAACTGTTTTACAATTTAATTAAAACCGTCCTCGTCCTTTGTGAGACTCCACCCTACTCGCCCACGTAAAGTTCCGTGTTAGGTCTGCAACGGCAATTATAGTGGTTAGACTGTGATGACAACACGTAACAGTATACCTTTCCGTAGCGGTTATTCCCTCTCCGTTAATAATGGATGGCGTATAACCACATAATTTCTTCTGTCTTATGCTGCACTGACCACGGCTCTGAGGTTTAGAGCCGTTTCATGAAATCTTTATTACAGTTTGACTCATTTTAAAATATCTAGGGACGTGTTGCTGGTAACAAGCAATCCTGGAAAATGACTTAAATAACGTCCACGACAAGGTCAGCGATTATATAAAATCCACGTCACATTGGAGATTCGCGGATGTCAATTTATAGCATTCGTGAATCTCCAATATGATGTGGATTTTATACAATCGTGGGCCATGTCGTGGACGCAATTTACGTCATTCTCGAAGATTACAAGTTACCACTACAACTTGTCCAGGGCCGTAGGTGTAGCTCCCGCAGCCCCCGCAAGGCGGGGGGGGCCCCGCCCAAAAGAAGGCCCCAGATTTCCGAGCTTGCAGAAGAAAAATTTCACTTTTCAGATAGAAGACGGTGAAATGTGGCTTCGTGGTCGTGAAGACAAGAAATAAAAGTCAGCCCCTGACTGGCAGTGAACGAACCACGGTAGACATCCAGCAAACAGTATGATTTTCAGCAGGTTATTCCTGCCTTGATCACCTGTCAAATGAATACACAACGAGATGATGCTCCCCATAAACATAAAAAAAAGCTTATCAAACTTGTACTTACTACACACTTTCTCTGAAAAATTATAAAACACAAAAAACATAAAAACAAAAGCTGCACCAAACGTGGCAGTCATCACGTCTCCATCTTGAGCAGTGTCAACAAACCTTCAGTTGCATCATGGGAAATGTTTTAGAAATTTTGTACCATTTTTCCATGTTGGGGAAATGATAAATTGTGTTGAGAATTCGACATTGGTTTGCTGTGATGGTATACGCTTCAAGATTTACCCTGATTTTATCAATCTGCTCGAAATCTGCCCATCATCTCATTGTGTATTCATTTGATAGGTGATCAAGGCAGGAATAAACTGCTGAAAATTTTACTGTTTGCTTGATGTCTACCGTAGTTCTTTCACTGCCAGTCAGGGGCTGACTTTTAGTTCTTCACTTTTCAATTTTCCGCTCAAACCAAACAGACAGCTTGCCTGACCCACTCAAAACCCACTTAATTCATTCACTTGTCAGCAGTTATTTTTAGTAGTAAGCATTAAAATGGTCCACCCCCAATGGCTTCCCTACAAAACGAAGCGGTTGACTCTCTTTCACTATGCCGGCCAGCCAAGCTGACTGAGGCGCCTGCTGATTCCTCTTACGAGTCAACACAAAATAATGTTTTGATAAGCTGGCCAGCAAAACTAAAGAAAAAATACAATTCGTGTCCTTAGTTCCTACGAACCATAACTATAGCAACATGAAAAAAAATAACGAAATTATTGTTTGCGTTGGACAATGGTTAGCAACTTTGAGCCAATTTTATAGGACGATTTCTACCTAATGGATGGGGATTTTTTTCATTTTTGCTGAAATGCTACACGTGGGTGGTCGGCTAAATAAACCGTGCAGTTGTGGAGTGCCTATGTGAATTTTTTATTTATTTTATTTTATTTTATGCAATTTTCAATTGATTTGTAATTCGTGCATTATTCCTGTGATTTAAAATGTGTTGAAGCAACTCGAATTTAACCTTTACCTTTCCCCAACCTTTACCTTCTCCCAACCTTTACCTTCCCAAGGAAAAATGAAACAAAATTAAAAATTCCGAGCAAAAATGATCAGTAATGTAACCTACGACAAATTGCTGGTATCGATCTCTTACCGAATTCAGCCCACAAACTTAGGGGCCCCCTGATTTTTTTTTTTGCAGGGGGGCCGTAAAATTCTCAGCTACGGTACTGAACTTGTCCCTAGATATTTTAAAATGAGACAGATTGGATTGGATTGTAATCCAGGGCTAAAGAAAACGACAAAATAGCGAAAATCGTTACACCTGAGTGCTATTTGGCTCCCCGTCATGCAAAGCATCTGTTATGTGTCATAGGCCGTGTTTTTTCCTTACCGCGATTTTACGTACAACTTCCACAAATTCCTCCAGTACCAGAATAACACGTTGAGTATAAGGATCGATCAAGGGAAATTTAGCAGTCGTCATCCCCTCACGTGAGAGAATGTTCTCGTTGAATGTAAGGTACCTCGCACAATAATATTTCTACAACGTTCGCCATAATATTCCTTGCAAATTTGTCCCTCATCCTTGTGAGATATATTGATAACTTTTACTTGAAAGAACTCGGGAGTGAAACCGCAAAATGTTGAAACAAAAAATATTTAATTAGTACGGATGCAAACCTATTTACGTTGCCTTTTGGACTTATACGTCAGACTGCCTACAAACTGACTGCAGACTGCCTACGTCAGACTGCCTGCAACGTAAATATGTTTGCATCCGTATTTATTACACCAATGTCGAGCCCATTGGCTTTCAGTCCGAAAAGATATTTGACAACTATTTTACTTAGCCCTTTATTTCGTTAGTTGACAGTCAGGTATAATTGCAACGGTTCACTACTAATACGAAATCCTAATTATTTGAAAAAAGGTGTGTCTGTCCTTAAAATCTAACGAAAGCCAACACACAAAAAAAAAAAGAAATATACCAGAAAACTAGATTGGTATTTCCAATAATTTCTCTTAATTGCTAAGAAAATAAAATGGATTTCATCAATTTGGACCAAAAATATCTGCTATCTACCCCAAAACAAAACTTGTTAAGGATTCCCGCCAAGATTTTCGGCCGTGTGAAGTCGTGATATCAAATGCCAAGCTCCTTCACCAAGTTATAATCCCACCGACTAAGACTTCAAACGTTAAATGAAATAACTGAAAATTGCGCAGTAAGCAATTTTCATCTATTTCATTTAACCTTCGAACTCTTTACTTGGGGGGATTAGCTTGGCGAAAGAGCTTCGCGTTTGATATCAAGACTACACACGGCCGAAAGCTTGGCGGGAATCCTTAACAAGTTTAGTTTTGGGGTAGATTGCAAATTACACTTATATGCATTGGGGCAAGATGGCGTTTAGATGGTGGAGTCTTAACACGCGAAAAAGACCTCACTCAAATTATCGTGGTTTTGTCATCTGTGTTCGTTGATTCTCAACGTTGAAACTAGCTGGTGGTGTTGAATACACCGTTTGCAACACTGGCTACGTATGGCGTTGGCGCATCCAGGAATTTTATCTGGAAGGGGCAAAAAAAAAAACATGGGTCCGAAACTAACTTATTTTTAACAATGTCAGTGATATTTATGATAATAATACTGATAAAGTAATTTGTTGCTGAAGCAAGAGGACTGGCAAGGACCCAGGAGGTCGCTGACTGCCAGCCTAAAAGGGGAGAGCAATGACTATATGCTGGTAAAAGGTAGGAGGATTTTTCAAAAGCAGAAATTAAAAGCAAATGAATGAGATAAAAATAAAACAAGTTTAAAAATAGTTTTAAAAATAGCATGGCCAAAAGGGTGGAAAAGTGGAGGCTAGGGCAGGGTAGGGTAGGATCACAACTGCCTTGCCACCAAGGTTAGACCTGCCAGGGACACAAAGGTCCCCGATGGCATCGCTAGAAGTGTAGGAAAGGTATATACGGGAGAGGAGATGGCCAGTTGTCATACATAATCAATAAAAGATTTTAAAAAATATATATATGTAAATTAAAAAATCATCCAATATAAGCTAAAATCATCTTTCATATTTCAACCTTTTAAAAAGCTAGATTTGAGAAATTTTCTTAATCCTAGCCAATTTCGTACTTCTTTGTTCAGCTTTAACGCCAATCATTTTTCTCACTTTGGAAGGGAAGGAGAGGCGTCGAGGAAAGGAAACACTGGTTTAGAGAAGTAATTTGAGTTGTTGGGAGCGTTGTAGCATAAACCAACACTGTCCTTCTTGACGCAAAAAAAGAATGGCCTGCTGATGTCAGTAAAAAAAGAAAATCGAAGTACTTGCAATTGCTCAGTTTTACTGTTAATCTCGGGTCTTGGAAGGGGCAAGTGCCCCTCCCCCCCCCCCTCTGGGTACGCCACTGAGGTATGGTAGCTCATGTGTATGTCCATGTTCGACTGAATTAAGTTTTTTTATTTTTATTTTTGTGCACACTGGGTAATAAACAGTGAGTTTAGTTTGTTTCGCTCACTCAATCAGCGCATCCTCTGATAAAGTCACCCACCCCACCGCTAATACTCTCCCCTTCCCATGATCACTTCTATTATATCCTTCGACGTTCATGTCCGCAGAAATATCAGCCATCATGTGTCGCAAACCCCCTTCTCCCCACGGCTAATGATTCCCCCCCCCCCTCTTTTCTAATGATCGCTTCAATGTTTTTCTACGTTCATGCTGGTAAAAATAAATGAGGCTCAAGGCGGCCTTGAAGCTGTCCCTTCGAGAAGCATGCTGTCCCCGCACCCCCTTCCCCCAATGCTTCCCTCCTACCAGACACACGGTGCAGTTGGTTCTTATACTTAATTCCTAAAGTAGTGCTTAAAAGAGTAGTCTTGGTTTATACTATCTCATTATGTAATTCTATGTACCGCTGTACTACCATCTGGAACTCGATGCGATACCTTACGACACGGTTACTTCTTACGGTGTTAATAGCCTTGTGTGTCAGCAAGTCGTATTAGGCAAGTCGTATCAGTGTCAACAAAGTAAATCATGTATAGTCGTTGCCTTACCGTATACGTTTGACCATTATCAGTAAATTACTCGGCTTGATCTTGGAAGTTTTTATGGGGGTACACAATATGGCCGCCACGAAGCAACGTTGCCGAGGTTGTAAAGCGATGGAGCCGGAGAGATCCGGCAGAGAGCCGGTAGAGCAGGGCTGTTTGGAGTAAGTCGCACAGTCTAGTGACAGTTTTCAAATAATAATTTTAATTTTACGTAGCTTTACGTGAAAATTGTTTTATGAGCTTTAAAACCAATTTTAATTAAGTTTTTAAGTTGTCACGCTGCCACTCACGAAGTTATGGAAGTTATGGTCAATACGTTTGTGTCGCCAGAATCTGTTTCAAGGTAACGAGTACCATTTTCAGCTTCTCAGTTGGCATATAAGTTGGGTTGCCACTAATATCGACCGAATCAGCCTTGCTGTCGGTGGTCATATTGTCCAAACTAATTGCGTACGCTAATTTTCACCCAATATCAGGTCGGATAGTTTACTGGCCATGATATAACTAGCATCAATGAAGCAAACAGTGCGCATTAAAGTGTCAGTATCACCAATTGAAAGTCTGCAGTCAACCTCTAGCGCTATCTAGTACTATCTATCACTTGCTTGCATCAAGCGAAAAAATGCACAACGCCATTTTTTTAATGAAACAAACAAGCCACGGGCTTCCTTAAGTATTGAGTAAAAATTTGGTACGTCCTCGTGTACCTGGGAGCAAGCTGTAAAGGTTAACAATATCGCTGCCGCTAGATGACGCCACGGTGTTTTCGTCCGGTTTTCAATCAGTGATAGTAATTTAAAGACTGAGCTTGTGAGAATACTTTATACAATAAGAAAGAGAGAAAGAAAAGACAACTGCCCCGACTGGGACTCGAACCCAGTACTTCCCAATGGTAGCAAGTTACTGTAACCACTGCGCTACCGGGGCGGATTCTGGTTACTGGTTCTAGACGAGTATTGTAGCTGTTCAATCTTTCGTAGTAGTGACCTAAAGGCTACAAACATACCAAGGAGGGAAAGCAATTTGCTTAGCAACTTGCTTTCCCTACTTGGTAGCCTTTAAGCATTTAGGTTGATTGCCTTTAGGTTTGTGGCCTTAGGATTGTGACTGGTGCAGCCTTTAGGTCATCACTGAGAAAGACTGACCAGATACTAAGTTCGGCTGGAGCCTGTAGCCAGGATCCGCCCCAGTAGCGCAGTGGTTAGCACGACCAGCTAGTAAGCGAGAAGTCTCCTGCGTTCGAGTTCCAGTCGGGGCAGGTGTCTTTTCTTTCTTTCTCAGCTTAGTGCTTCTAGTAGTCTTACATGACCAGTCTTTAACGCAGACTGTCTGCTTCGTTTACCCTTTACCTTGTGAATTAATCTTTATTTATAACTAGCGTTATTACTAACGAAGTCTGTTGATTTCCTTTACCTCCGCAGACCGCAGCTCAGTAAAATTTACTGTTGTTATCTTGATACTGTGCCCTCGTTGTTTTGACAATAAAAAGTATACATTCTGTCACTTCAATAAGGAACGCATCTTTGCTAACCTAAGTTTTTCTTTTTTCTTTTTTTTTTATCTTTCCAGTGATTACGTTGGCGTGGCTTGGCATAGCGTCACCGTACATTTGGCCCGTCGACGACTTGAACGAGGCGGAAGAAAATGAACACTTTAGAAAGAATTTCAGCCGCAAGAACTGGAACAAGAAGCGGAGATGATTAAGACGGTCCGTCTGCCGCGGACTACACTGAGGCCGAAGCCGCCGCCGCCGCCGCCGTCACCTTTACCATTCCCCCGCCTCCTCGTCACCCTCTCCGAAGCACACCTCCTGCAGCCGAATCGCCTGTCCGAATATGACGACGAAAGCTTCCTCGCTCTTTAGCCGTGCCTTCAGTCCTGCATGACGCCAAATCTTGAGCCAGGAGGGCTAAGTTAGGCTTAAGTTAGGCTTAAATTAGGCTTAAGGCGAGACGGAGCAGTTCGGAAAGCGATGGCAGCTACGGGAAAAGGGGGCCAATCCAGCTCGACTCTCTCTCTCCGGCGTTGCAGAGCTGCCCAGGGCGGGGACTAAAAAACGTCGTGTTCGCACTTCGGTTCGCTGCTTGCTCGGGTACGTCCTCCCACCTCGCGCACTCTTTCTGGAGAAGTTGATGGAGAGTTTCTCTTA
This sequence comes from Lithobius niger, assembly GCA_023313725.1. NCBI lineage: Eukaryota > Metazoa > Arthropoda > Chilopoda > Lithobiomorpha > Lithobiidae > Lithobius > Lithobius niger. Next base: position 24,253 of record JAHWFP010178362.1, on the reverse strand, counting down.
GCTGTTGCTGCACGAATCGCCGGTAGTGCGAGTAGGATAAATTGCCCTCCCACATAAGGAGAAAAAGGCGTCTGGTCACTCAGGTGGACACACGCGCACTTATCACCGGTCACGTGCGACTGCGAATCTATGCTATCCCGCTGTCTGTAGATGGGCTACAGTATCCCAAAATAGTTTCTCTCTCTTGTTTTTTTTTTGTCGTATTTTTCCCCCACTTTCTCTTTTTGCAAGCCTTTGACGGTCGATGTTCGTTGTATTTTTTGTATTTTTTTTTTCGTGGGTTCTTATGCATGGGGGTTGGTGCGTGAAACGTCAGCAAAGATGGCAAGAAAAAGAATTAAGCACGAACCTTTCTTCACGTGCCACGTATAAATCTTGCGGTTTTGGGGATGAAATTGGCTTAATTATTCCGTTTTTTAAATCATAATAGAGCTGGCACACAAGGCAAGGTGTCTGGCATATTGACTTAAAGTAGTCTGATTTTGAATTTAACTATGTTGGAAAAGTAAACAATTACAATTCAGCATCAGGTAGCAAGTGACAAATTTACTCACTTGATAAAATATTTTTTTTAAATATAAAAAAGCTTGACTCAGCAGTCAAGCCTTGTGATACTTGTGAGACATATATTTATCACACGCTTAGGCTTCAATTATTTTGTGGTTGAAGAGGTAAATGCTTAAAATTCACTCCTGACAGTGACGAAAAAACCACATGAGCAGATGATTTAATTTTCTACAAAAATCATTATTTTTTGTCTTTGTCACAATAAAAGTATAAAACTCACTTAAAAGCCCATGATTGGGTGAAATACACTAACTCCGAGCCGCCATGTTGGATCCAACATGGCGGCTCGGAGTTAGTGTATCCTACCTACCCAATCATGGGCTTTTAAGTGATTTTTATACTTTGATTGTGACAAGTACAAGAAAATAATGATTTCGTCGAAATTAAACCGTCTGTTTCAGTTGATGCTCTTGTGGTTTTATCGTCACTGTCGGGAGTGAATTTTAAGCATATAGCACGCTTATTTTCGAGTAATTCACAGACTTCTGTTTCAATGCTAAGCAGTACTTCTGGTAATGCTTAGCACAAAGTACAGGAAGTACTATTATAAATTTTAAATTAAACGTGTTAAACTAGCTTCATGACGAGTTCGGTGTTGTTGCTGTTGCAAACCAAAGGCGGACACACCGTGCGTACCGATTCTGCTGGTGTTACTCCGTCGAATGTGCAAGCATTAGGAACTGTCAACAAATTAATATTTCTTTTGGCTGGCTATCGTATAAGTTAATCATATGAGAACTGCTGATAATTTAAAGGTTGGTGGTAACTTTGGTATATTTACGAAGTTTATACACTAAGTGCTAAGTTTTAGCTATTGCAACGCTAAGTAAATAGTCTCCTCTTAAAAGTGTCTTTAACTCCACCAAAAGTAATGGAATATCAAACGTATGCCCCATTGGTATCACTTGGCTTTGATTACTGAGCGTACTTACACGTAACCAATCACTAAACTGGATATTTCGTGGAATTTCAAAAATGCCTAGTTAGTTTTGAAGTACATGCTGAGTATAAGGACACAAATTGTAAGGTATCTGAAATTTTTATTTTGAAAAAGTACCGCAAACAAGATATTCGCACAACCCAGATTTTAAGTTCTAGCTACTACAATTACTATCTTTGTCGTATATTTATAGTAAGGGGGAGGCAAAATAGATCAAAATGTGACGTGTAATAATTAACGAAAGAGTATAGCTCACGGTGAAAACGTGAAACGTAAACTGGATGTATTTTAGCACCATAAAAGCTGTATAGCCTGCATCTTCTGAATATTTTAATAGTTACAAATTCAGAAAACACCTGAGGTTTGCCCAACACAAAGCATTACAGAAAAGTCTAGAAACGTATGTTGCATTTTGAAACCTTAAACTATTTAACTGTATTCGTAAAATAAGATAGGTAGCGTGGTTAAGAATTAGTATTATTTTGCATGATCGCTAGACATAGCTTAAAAAACCCGGCCAATAGAACTAAACATCACTGCATGACGTGTGAAGTAAACACTGCCTGAAGTGTGCTATTGTCCTGACTAGTTCCTAAACACTGTTCAAAGCTCTGTTCAAACATACACTGACACCCAAGTGCATTACCATACATAAAACAAGGCCTAAACATAAGTGTTGGACAGCGTTAGCTAAACTCTAGAAAATCCCCAAAATAGGTTAGATGTGAGTTTGTCATTTAAAGACGGCATTCTACCCACACGATGTTTGTATAATGTGAAATTGGCCATGACTGGTTTAATTCTCAGATTTCGTATCTGCTCAGACCTATTTTGCAACAATTCTCATTTAAATATTAATTAAGTGTTGTACATTCAATAGGTGACTGGTCATTAAATGCATTTCCTTTACGAAGTAGAGTGGTTAAGGAAAATATTTAATGCAAATATTTTATGGAATTATCAGAGATTTCTTTTTTACACAGAGATGAAATACAGGTTAAGTTATTCCTCCGAAGGCCAGCGATGAAGTAAAACTAAAGGATACCAATCCCCCCCCCCTTTTTTTTCTAAACTCGTACTTGAAGTATGTGCTCAAATAACCCAAATCTTACAAAATGGTTTCAAGGGTATTTCGATGATGACAGAAATGTTAACGGTACTACGTAACTAAACAATGACCCGTTTTTATTTCATAAAATTCTAGTCTTAATGGTGTTGTTGCTAGTTGAAGCATATAAAATATTAAAATTTGTCTTGTTTATTGATAAGATAGAGATTGAAAGCCACTTAGCTAATTATTGTACTATGCCAATAAATAGTTTTTTATGTTACCATAAATTATAGTTATAGGTTTTGTTGGCTTCTACTGCATACGAAGTAAAACTAAAATACGTGAAACCACCTTGTCTAAAAATTTTAAATTAAGGTGAAATTGCTGTATGTGTTTTGTATAGTTTGGTAGCAATTTCTCATTTATAAGCAGAATTACAGTCATCTAGATAAATCAGCTACTACATTCTCCATTTTAATTGACTTTCAGTTGTTTGAAGGCTACTTAACCGTGAACAAATTAGCGTATTAGGTTAAAATTAACTTGAAAATAATTTGCATCGTATTAAAAAAAAATATTTGGATTAAAATCACGACCTTTTCCCAGATAAGTTTATGCCAAAACATGAATGTCCCTTGCCACTTTTTCCCCTGACCATACTTGTCACTTTTCAGCCTTGAGTCTTGGTTTAATTATTTATTATTAATGAAAACACTAGGCAGTGCTACAAAATAAAAAGACGAACAACGTTTCGAAAATAATAAATTTTCGTCATCAGGTTTATGAATTAAATTTTTTAAAACATGGCAAGGCTACTCACTAAATCATCACATGTTTAAAGCATAACACAATAATTTTAAAAGAATAAAAAGCCGAAAAAATTTAAAATTATTGTGTCATGCTTTTAAACATGTGATGACTAAATGGCCTTGCTGTGTTTTAAAAATTTTAATTCATAAACCTGATGAGCTTGGCTTTTACTTTAATATCTGTTTCTGTGCGTTTTTACTCCATATCTTGGGTTAATAACACGAAAGAGGGAGTATGAACGAACACTTGCAGTCTTGTTCCTCCCCTACCCCAGCTTATATTGAAGTTGGCTTTCCTTCCCAGCATTCACGCAGACGGTAGCAGCCATCCTGCAGGAGACCTAGAAATACAACGTTACGTTCACGGTTACTGGGCTCCACGTTTTAAACTGCTTTCAGTCGTTACACAGTTACGCAACTAATGAGTAAATTAGCCGTTTAAGTAAAGTTGTAAAGTAAATATAAAATCGCCTAAAGTAAAAAAAAAATCGTGGTTTTGTTTCCATATATTTCTGTCAAAGTATAAGCAAATTCTTGTTAATGTCCTAGGATTGATTGATATAATCAGGCTACTACACCAAAAAGAAAGAAACTCATGAACAACACAGCAGTCTTTCTCACTCCCTTTCCAACTTATCACAAATTAGGGTTTACTTTTGTGCCGAACTTTCTACTGAAGGAACAGTAATCTGTCAAATCTAGAATCGTAACGTTCTGTGACAGTTTCTGAGCTCCTCCAAGTATGTCAGTTGTTCAAAAGTTACTTCACTAATAAATAAATCAATGTTTTAGGGCAAAGTTTTAGGTAAATATAAAGTTGCATAAAGTTTTTAAAAAACAACCTTTTCATGGTTTTATTTCTTTAAACTTATATCACCATGTAAACAAATTCTTATTGATGCTTAACAACGAGTGTTGGTTTATTCCACGGCGACAGAGGAGAAGCATAACAAACGAACGGCAAAAGTCTCCCTCCCTAACCCCATCACAAACTGCGGTTGGCTTTCCTGCCCAACATACACGCTGACGGTAGCAGCTAACCCGCAGGGGACCAAGAAACAAACCGTCTGCGATGGCGTTCGCGCATCTATCTTTCCAGCAGGCGCTTGTCGTCGCCAAAACAATGGGAATGCGTAATGAGCCTGCGTCAAGGTAATTCGATTTTGCCGTCGGATGAAATTATGGCGAAGAAGAGGCAGTGTGCTGGAAAACCGTGTCATCTGCTTGTCGTGGTGATGCAACAAAATTTGGCTTCTCTGAAGAACGGGGAAAGGGGGGGGGGGAAGGGGTGAAGCCGGTGGGAATGAGTGAGCGAATGACTGAATGAGTGAGTAACGCCAACACCTCCGTATGATTGTTGTTGTTTCCGCAAGTTTCGTCTATCCAGGCGTTCTCTGCTTGCTCGTAGAAATTTCGCTCGTTTTGTGTCAAAATATTTACTCAAAAAGATATAGAAAAAAAAAAAGAGTAAAAAAAACACAGTGCTCAACTAACTGGAACCTTCCTCGTGTTTATAGCGCTGTTCGGCGTCAAGGGTTGGGGAAGGACACTTTTACTTACTAAATTTAGTGTTTTGAAAAGAGCACATACTATCGGCTTACACACAGATGCAGACTGTTAGGAAAGCTCGTTTATAGGGACTCGTCGCGGTCGCTCATGCGACGCGTAGATGTAGGCTATAGACCATGCGCAATGGCTGTTAGCCGTGACGTCACCATGAGTTAGCCAATGATGAACGAGAACAACGGCTGTTTGGCCGTCTGATTGGACTAGCCCAGTCACGTGATATGCACGTCACAGCAAACAGCCATGGCGCGTGGTATAGATACCTAATGAAAGGTGTGAAACCAGCCAGAAGTCACATCATAGAACATCCGTACATGTATTGAGCGGTATTTTAAATTGTACGCTTACGCGGTATTATAATCACTGTGACTCACGCTGAACGGCTTTATTGATAACTTGTCTCACGTTCGATGTCATCATTTGTACCACTTGTAGCATCGAGGTAAAAGCCCCGGCCATTACCGGAAGTCAGACTGGAAGAGCAAAGACTAAAAAGCCTCTCAGATCGCTCTGGACAACGTAGTGGTACAAATAATGACTTCGAACGAGAGAAAAGTTATCAGTGAAGACGTTCGCGCGAGTTCCAGTGATTATAATAATGATTATAAAAAAAAAGAAGACGGATTGTTCGACGATACGACTTCTGGGTGGTTTCACCCCTTCTTATGTATATAGACTGCATCCATGCAACGCGCGAGCGATGTACGACGAGCCCCTGTGGTTTTAGTAGTTCAGCTATCTTCACTGGGCATTCAGTATTGTTGTCGGTTAGGGCTACAGCGTATCTATTGATTCTAATTTCATCCATGGGGTTTTTTTTGGTTCACTTTCGCTGGCTAGTTATGAAGGAATGGTTTCTCAAACTACTCTGGTTTGACCCTTTTCCCCTATAATCACTTCTCCGGAAGCTGTTTTACCGGTATCGCTACAATTCAACGTGTAGTTTAGCCACACCAGTAACTTAAGTTAAGTACTTAATTAATTATTTTCCGAAAATGTGTAAGGGAAGCCTGTAAAGTTCAGTTAGGACAGACAACCTTTAATATATGCTGAGATCTCAATTTGAAAATAATGACCGTATCTTTTATACCAGAATGGTTAATTTATTTTAAAGGACACGAGCCTTGATAGACTGCCTGATTTAATTTAGCAATATTTGTAGCCATATTTGTAGCCACACCCAAATTAACGTAAAACTAATTTAGGAAATTTTGAAAATGGCAGCATAATTTCGAAATTTACTTTTATTTTCGTTTTAATTGAGGAAACACCCGGAACTGTAGAGTCGGGATGACGTAAGAATGAAAGGGAGCGTCCAATTCTGGACCCGTAGTTGGGAGGGCATGTCCTAAGCTAGTAGGGGAAAGGGGTTAGTGCCAAACCCTTCCCCACCAGCTTTCTACCTGCCCTCCTTAAATATTGGACTCTGCCTCCAGCTTGTTCTTACATTTGCCCAACTATAGCATGCTGGGTCAAGCCTTAGTTACCAGGCCGAATCGGGAATGTCAGCTCTAGGAGTTACACACAGTATAATAATTAATAGAATGAACTGATGTTATTAATATTTGTGTTTCACTGCACATTTTTTTCTGTCTATTGCGTCCACAATTACTCAATCAAGAATTATTACAAATATCTTGAAAAATCATTTTGTAAAACTTCGTTTTTACAATGACATTTTCAAAGGAAGAAAAGTAAGACTTTACTTTCACGACACAAACAACATGATATGTGGCACTAGAAATTTACCTTCTACCTGTACTAGGAATACATCATCTCTGGCTATTGGAGTTTGAATTATCGTTGCGTTTTAATATTTCAAACCATTTAGTAGAACTAACGTACCTAATGTTAGGCTGAGTTTTACCCTTTCGTGAGAAAAATTCACTGTATGTAAATAAGAATTTAAAACAAGTCTACCATTTTAATTGGGGTGTCATTTACACTTTAAACTGTTATACAAATTGATTTTAAATGTTTCGTTCTAAAATGTTGAGTTGAGCGGTTCTATTCTGTAATGAAATTTGGTAAACACAAGACTCAAAACAGACCACGACCAAAAATTCGTTCAATTTAATACTTCTTGACAAAGTGTAAGCTAATTTGTCTTAGCTTATCGTAATTAAAAGTTATCGTAATTAAAATTGCCAGCTATTTACACGACATAAGGATCCTTGTCATAATTTCGTTTGGGCAAGAAAGTCACGTAATAATTATAAACAAAATTAAGTCTGTTATTTAATCTTAAAATAGGTAAAATCATTTTTTACAGTGGTACTGTATGATTCTATCGCACAAATATGAAACTTTTCCTGACCCACAATATTAACCCAAATAATTCAAACTAAAAGCTCAAAGACTGAAAACTGTCAGCTACTTATATGACATAAGGGTCCTTTTCCTAATTTCACTTGGGCAAGGTGGAATAAGTTATGTAATAATTATAGAAAACAATTAAGTCAGCTAGTTAATCTTACAAATAAAATCATTTTTACTACGTTATTGTGTGATTCTATTGCACAATCTGCAACTTTTCCTGACCCCACAACATTAACCCAACTAATTCAAACTTAAAGCTCAAAGGCTGAGCAATTTCCAAAGATCTTTAATGAGATTTAGTGGAGAAGTGACAATAAAGGCATTCTTTGCCCAGCCAGCTTTTATGATGTCGTGATGTGGTCACCACAAGTCCGGCTTCTCGCTGCAACGACCCTTGAGGCTTCGTTAACATTCTTTAGACCCCCCTAAAGCTCAGTCTGGAGTATTATCCACAGCAGCAGCTATTGATGTGCGAGCATGAGGTATATATATAACCCCTGAAGGCAGAAGAGAAGAGGTCTTAATGGCGACTCGACTGGAGAAGAGAGGAGCTGATCTTCGGTCTCATCGTAGTCGTGGTTGCTGTCAAGTTGCCAGACTATTGACGGGATCAGGGGGGCCACAATGGTGGTCAGAAATAGGAGGGATGTTAGGGGAGTAGGGGAGGAAGAGGAGACGGCAGCAGCAGTAGCAGCGGCTAGCCCAAGTTCGCGGTGGACCAGACACATTCCCCGATCGGTTCCAACAGGAGCCTCACAAGGGAAAAGATAATACATAAAATGCGATCGGATTATGAGAAATTGGGTCGTGGCCCATCTCCGTTATCAGCAACTGAGCAACGGTAGTTGGAACAGCCATCTTCCCCTCTAGGCAACACCAACAAACATCAAACCTAAGCGTGCACCCGTACACCCACACACACAAACATCACTCAACGACATGCTATGACAAAGAGGCTATGTACTAGGTTGGAAACTTGCCCGTTGACGTTATAGGATTACCCTTTCGCTCGGCAAATGTTCGCCTATTGTGGATTTCAAAGCCTCCGAGCAGAAACATTCAAGGATGAAAGAGAGAGAGCTAGAGTGCACCAACGTTATTGTTTGTTGGAATTGGTTTTCCTGAAGTAAGTGAGGCTTCAAAAGATGTTGTTGGTTGTGTGGTGTAGTTGGACACCGACTCCATAGTTGTGCTACATTTATATGTGGGGTTTGTACTTTAAGTGGTAAGGGGGTTCAGTTACACATGCGGAAAACATACCACAAACAAATCTGTGCTCCCGTACCGCAACATAGTCTTGTTCATGGTGTTAGTGCCCTTACTGTTACAATTGGTGCATAAAGTGTACGAAATATCAGTGAACCTGAAACATTGTACAGATCGCAAATTCTGAGACAAAACAACAAGGATGGCCTTTACTGGCTATGCCACAAAGACGTCAATCACTACCTGAACTGACACAACTTTGACTGACTGATTTCTTTTCTCTAACTTGACTTCATGTAAAACAAATCTGAGGACAAATTCGTTCTTGTAACAATGTGATTGAGTGACAATACAATCACTTGTGGCTAATTATTATTTGTTTCTCTCGTCTGCTGAAGTGTAAAAAAAAATTGTTGGAGGTGCAGTTCACGACGTTTTAAGCAGAACTTACTTGTTGGGATAAGGCTTATTCATTGTTCGATTTGTTTGTCCCAGTTTCTGTTATGAGAGTAATCGCTCTTGGTTTTGTTCATAGTAAGTATCCTGAGTTATGTGTACAATCAGTAACAATACTGAAGTTTTGAAACCAAATAAGTTGGAATAGACTACCGTAAATCCTCTATCTGTGACCGGGTTCTCAATTGTAGCCGGTTTCTAATTGTAGCCGGGTGTTTTCCCAATCATGAATTAATAGTAGCCGGTCTCTAAATTGTAGCCGGGTGTTTTCCCAATCACGAATTAATAGTAGCCGGTCTCTAAATGTAGCCGGGTGT
>JAHWFP010178361.1:109616-129116 GCA_023313725.1 Lithobius niger | reverse complement strand
TGAATTGTGTTTTTGAATTTTAATGTTTATGGGTGTCACTTGATGGTGGGTTGACTCGGCAGTACATTGCTATGTTTTTTAAATTTTAATTTTTATTAAAAACCTGATGACGGAGGATGTTTTCTCCGAAACGTCGTTTGGACTTTTATATGTGCAATGTAAAGGCTTCGTTCTTAATTAATCTCATATTGGTGCTGTTTATCCTTCAACTGTAGAGCAGTGACATTTGCCGCCATATTGGCACCAGATTGGCACCAGTATGGGTTTTGGAGGGCATAACTACAAGGTGCACTACATAAAAATGGAGGGAAAAACAACGGAAGAGCGGATTTCTTAGGCTTAAAATAACGTTGTTTTCTCCAACAACAAAAATCGCGCGTTTTAGGTCTAAGAAATCACTCACTCTTCACAGCGTCGGCTTCAGTATGACGCCCTTCTGTTTCTCTCTGCAGTGCCCCTTGCAGCTAACCCATTAAGGCTCCAGCGTAGAGTTATATACAACAATACTACGTCGTGTCACTGCTCTATAGATCTACGGGCAGTTTGGCGCGTAACGAAGCGTAATCTGTTCCACCTTGTAAATGAAAACAAACACTTACTTGTCTTTCACATTTTTGGTGACATAATTTACAAGTGTTGCTTGGGCCAAAGACGGCATCTACAGCAACACTATACGCTCCTACAGTTCCATCAGCATCTACGGCTCTAGCGAAACATTCACATTTCACAGCAGCACTGTAAAAAAAAATATATATATAATATATCTATATAATATAGTTAGAACTCCCTGCCAACTTGTTAATAATACCGGAAACATTCAATTCCCAGGGAAGACAAAATAGGATGGATAAGAAATTTATGTTCACATTTTCCTACCCCCCTATAATGTTTTCTGTATTAGAAGTCTTCCCTACAATATAACGAAAATTTAAGTGAGTAGAAAAACATTTTTTTTTAAATTAACTTCTTTGAGCCTTAAGTCAGCCGAAGCAATTTAATGCTTATTTGGCAGAACCGGCTCAATTTTGAACATTACCAGACTTTTTTGAGAGAAGAAATATCTGGTAAAGGGAGGAGCCAACTCGGGGATTTAAACCGGGAAACCTCCGATCATCGTTGTGGCCGAAAGATTGTCCAGAATTGGCCACAATAATTCCCATAACCGCTGAAGGGGCATGGTAGCCTCTCACGCTACCCTGGCCGGCAGTCCTGGTTGGGACTTTGCCAAGGTCCCCTTTCCAGAAGTTCAACCAGATCCGCAACCCTCCAGCAACCAGACTGAGCGCTCTCACCACTCAGCCACGATGACTGGTGTCTGTAATGTATTGTATAATCATGAAAAATTGCAATTAAATAATAATAAAAAAAAAGACGTATAGTTTAGCACTATTTAGGGTGGCCGGACACCAAAGTCGACAAAACGTCGTTGCAAGACGAAACGTAGCAAGACGTCGCATCTGGTGGAGAGACCCCGTCACACGAAACTAGAAGGAGCTTCGCTTTGTTGTCGTGAGACGCCTAATAAGACGTCTCGCGACAACGTCGCATCCGGTGTGTGGCACTCAGCCAGTTTCTATGGTTTTGGAGACGTCTGCAGTATCCTGAAACAGGTTTCGACAAAATGTTCTGTCGTGTCACGTTTTGTCGACTTTGTTGTGCAGCTACCATAACTGTCCTTTCCTTTGCACAAGCATTAAGTTACCTTCCACACTGAGATGTACATTTTTTTTTTTAAATATAAGAAAACTTCTTAGGATTTTTCCTCCTGCTTATACAGGGTGGGGCAGAAAGGAAGGGCGACCCTTCGCAATCAAAGATGGTTAATGTTAGGATAATGTAACTGCATGGTATGAAGGCGAACGGGGGTCAACTAACTATGTGTCGATCACTGACCTTAATGCATATTTTCAAGGTCATCGTGATGCTAACTTTTTAACCATGCTTCGTAGAACCCCAGTGTAAATCAGAAACTTGTAGACAATGGCAAGGCATGGCCATTGCAAAAAAACGGAACGAAATTCGGAACGCTAGTTTAGGAATTACGGAAACTGCAAGAATCATTCTGTTGTGCTGACCGAGTGGCTTTCCTGCCACTTCTGTCAGGGTCTTTCGTACACCACGCATTGTATTGGCAGCATACGCAAATTGGCATAATTCAGTAACCGTGATCAGCTGTGAAACAAAATCAGAAATGTTAACCTGAGGGACGGACAACTTGAAGAACTCGTAACAACTTGTTCAAAACACACAAAAAAACTGAGAGACGGACAACTTTAGTTTTATTTTCTAGATGACCACGGTCACTAAATTATGCCAACTTGCATAATATGCTGTAGTTTCCAGCACCGTTCTGTCTATACGTATAATGTAGCAGATTTGTGTCGAGATGGTGTCGAGTCATCAGTATCTCAGTTGTTGTTTGTTTCCAAGCAGGATTCACATATTGTGAGAACCACTGGACTTTATTCACACTTACTGTTTGGCAGGAAAGCCACTCGGTCAGCACAAGAAAGTGATGCTTGCAATTGCCGTAATTCCTAAACTAACGTACCAAATTTCGTTCAGTTTTTTTCCAATGGCCATGCCTTGCCAATGTCTACAAGTTTCTAATTTACACTGGGGTTCTACGAAGCGTGGTTAAAAAGTTAGTATCACGATGACCTTGGAAACATGCGTCTAGGTCAGTGATCGACACATGGTTAGTTGGCCCCCCGTTCGCTTACATACCATGCAAAGTTTCATTATCCTAACATTAACCATCTTTGATTGCCAAGGGTGGCCCTTCCTTTCTGCCCCACCCTGTATTTTGTGGGAGGCATTTCCAATTTTCACACCTGAGTAAAGTGAGATCTTTTTTGCATAGCTATTCACTATGATAAATTGAGTTTCTCTCTATTGTGGGTGTACTAAAGTCGTGATCACCCCAAAACAAAACTTACTAAGGATTTCTGCCAAGGTCTTCAGTCGTTTGAAGTCCGATATCAAGTTAATCGTCAAGTTAATCGCACCGAGTGATAGTTCGACGGTTGATGTTTACGTCTTGATACACTTAAGATTTCAACGGAAAGGATATTCACCATTCCGTTATTTTTTTAAATCAAAGCGTACAAGACGTAAATATGGACTCAAATTTTCGAAGTAAGCGATGCGACATTTAAAAAAAATTCACAGGTTTAACGAAAAATTTGAAAATTGCTTACTATCCAGCTTTCAGTTATTTCATTTAACGTATAAAGCCTTGGTCGGTGGGATTAACTTGGCGAATGAGCGTTGGCTTTTGATATCTCGATTTCAAACGGTCGAAGAAATTTGCGAGAATCCTTAAAGGTACATTCCACCCGGTTGGCTTTCCTGTATGGCTCAGTTTTGCAACATTACTTCAAACACGTGTAAATGTTGCAAAGGCATTCATTTTCCTATTTTTCCTCATCATGAGAAACGGTTTTGTTATACGTTCACTCTTAACGTACGTAAATGTTGCAAAAGCTATTTCGCTCAGGATGCTCGAATATATTTAGAGGGTATGTTTTTTAAAACAATTTTTGCTTTGGGGAGATATCGCATTTTTTTGGTCCAAACTGATAGATCTATTTTTTTTTCTTTAGGAATTACCAGATGAAAAGCCAAAAAATTCAGACTTATGGTCCCTATAGGGCAGCGACGCGACTTAGTATTATTGTGTATAACTCTATGGTGGAGCCAGTAACTGGGCTAGCTGCATGGAGCACTGGAGGAAGAAAGGAAGATCGTCTTATTGCTATTAGACAGGATTTCTTAAGCCTATAACGCGCGATTTTTGTTGTTGGAGAAAACAACGTTCTTTTAAGCCTAAGAAACCAGCTCTCAAAGCACTGTCTTGACTAGAATTGCCGTTTTTTCCCTTACATTTTAATCTAGTGCACCTTGTAGCTATTACCTCTAAATGGTGTCTCGTAGTCAATATGACGTCACGTGACGCTGCTCTATAGAGCAGCGTCAAGTGACGTCATATTGGCTACGAGACACCATTTGACGGTGATAGCTACAAGGTGCACTAGATTAAAATGTAAGGGAAAAAACGGCAATTCTAGTCAAGACAGTGCTTTGAGAGCTGTTTCTTAGGCTTAAAAGAACGTTGTTTTCTCTAACAACAAAAATCGCGCGTTATAGGCTTGAGAAATCCAGTCAAATGGCATTGGCTTCAGTAAGACGACCTTCTTTTCGCCCTCCAGTGCCCCTTGTAGCTAACCCAGTTACTGGCTCCACCATAGAGTTATACAACGGTATGTCACTGTCCTATACATGCATAGGTACACTTTTTTTAAAATTGATTTATGGCTTTTTTTCGTGATAGTGTTATTTTCAGGGCCCGATTAAGGCTAGAGCCTGCTGCATAACATTCATTGTGCCCCCCCCCCGACCCCTCCCTTTCCCATTTCCGCAAAGAGGAAAGTAAAATACATCGATTTTAATAATTTTCCAGTTAACGGTAATTTTTTTTAAAGTTTAAAATAGTACCATATTTTATTTTTCCTGTGACCGTGAGGCATCCTTGAGGCCCTTTTTCGGCCTGTGGCCCGGTGCAGCACCCCAGCCCTTTGATCTAGATCTGGTTATTGTCAGAAGTTACGTTAGGTCAGGTCAGGTGCATTGGCTCGAATTTCCCCAGCCAGGGTAAGAAGTTTCACCATATTTTTTCCTTCAATTTTTTCAACAAACTTCCAACAAATTTCCTCCAGTAAGGCTGCTCAGCTTCAAATAGGGTTTAGTTTACCAGTGAAGATCCAACAACATCTCAACAAACGGTAAAATGTTCATGATTTAGTCATGAGCGGAAAAAATCCAAGGAAAAGAAAAGTCACGGAAAAAAGCCATTGGAAAAAAAATTGTTCAGGCTTTTGTTCGTGGTTTTGTTATTGTTACAAGTTAGGTTAGGTCAGTTTCTATGAATCGAATGTCACCAGGTAGGGTAACAAATCTTACCAATATTTTTTCCTTCAATTTTTTCAACAAACTTAAACATTCTTCCTCCAACAAGGCTGTTCAGCTTCAAATGGGGCTCAGTTTTATCAGTGAAAAGCCAACAACACCCCCCCGAAACAGTAAAATGTTCATGTTTTAGTCATGAGCGAAAAAAATCCAAGGAAAAGAAAAGTCACCGAAAAAAGCCAGAGGAAAAAAATTGTTTTCTAGATTTGTTTCGTTGTTTTGGTTGTTGTTATTAGGTATGTTAGATGATGTCAGTTGTATATGCTCGAATTTCACCAGGCAGAGCGAGAAGTTTCACGAATATTTTTTCCTTCTGCTTTTTTCCTCAGACTTCCTTCCACAGCTTTTTTTTTATACAAATTCGCAAGTTATTTAAAACAAATTGCAGGTATGTCTTTATCTTGCTTAAAGGTAGTGCTTTACTTTGAACTACGACACAAAAAAATTAATTCAAGGATTTTCAATGACGTAGCTAACCATTTCAAGGAATTTGAGGTGTTGATTTTTTTCTGAGTAAATTCAAGCATTTAAGGACTGAAAGCCGCTTGTGCGGTCCCTGACGATGATTACTTCATTCTCTCCAGGAAAAAAAAAAGACACTATGAACTAAACGGACGTGGCTTCTAACAAAATTAAAAAACTTTTGTCTCGACAAAAATTATATACTAAAGAATTACATTTTGGCAGCATTCAATTTATTTATTCTTTTCAATTCCAGGTTTACTATCGATGACTTTCGTACGCTGATGTCAAAGCAGCAGAGGTGAAGCGAAAACTTATACAATACAATGGGTGCATTAATTGACAATAGAAGAGTTTTTTCTTTCTCTAATTTTTTGGCGGTTTCGGAAGGTTTACTCCCTGATTAATCGAAATCGAAATTTTCCGTAAACTATCGCGTGCACAAACATCCGAGAGGGCAGGGGCAACTTTCAATACGGGCCTTCGAAAACCCCAAGCCAAACTCAACCAAACTCATCCAGTCTGGAGGCAGAGCGGAATTTGCTCATGGGCATTCTGTATGTTAACGGTACCAAACTGCCTCCAGATGGTTTAGTATGGTTGAGTTTGGATTGGTAGTTATCGAAAGCGCTCAGTGAAAGGGCACTCTGAGGCTTTATATTTCCGGGGCCTTCTTTTTTTTTTTTTTGGCTTGTCATTCACTTTTTTACCATTATTGGCCCCTTTCTTGGGCGGTAGAGCTTTATTTTTTGCCCTTTTTTGGGGCTCTAGGCCCTTTCTCCTAGCTGTGACCAGCATTTTTCAGGGCAGAAAAGCAAAATACGGCATATATGTATATTTTCTTCAAATGGGCATTTTTTCCAAAAAGGGCAGGGGCAATGCCTCCCCCCCCCTCCCCCGCTCCTCCCCGTACACGTCACTGCCCCCACCCTTACTGTTTAACGATTGTCTCCAAAAGAACAAGATTCAATTCCAGCAGGAAACTACATCCTCTGAAAAATTATTATTTTTTAATTAACTGGGCTCAAGTTTTCAATCGAGAGGCCAAACCCAAAAAAATAGTATCAGAACTAAAATTGATTTCCATTGTTCGTTTAAATTTCGTAAAATAAATACTGCGTATAGAAGAATTTTCAACTATCTTATTTTTGCAGTTAACCAACATAAAATCGGGAGAGAGTTTATGCGAAAAAAATGCGCACGATTTTCTAAAGTACTCACCTGCAAAATCCGCTGCAAACCAGCAACACGAAAACCTGCAGTAACCAAGTCGTCATTTTTCAGTCATCCAAACGTATGAGGTCCAAGTCGAACCGTTAGTGTATATCTGCGTGTCCTTCATCCAGGAAAAACCTTGGAATATTGAGCAGACAAAAGTAGGCTGTAGATGGAGACATCTGATCAATGACTAATTAATTTTATTCCATGCTTCATTCGGATCAAAAGCTATATATACCCATGTCACCAATAAGGAATTTGTTGTGCATGATAATAAAGCGATGCTTGCAACCTAAGTGCATTCAGCATGAGCTTATTTACGAGGTAACTAATCTTGTAAACGTTTACTTGTGTCCTGACATGAAAGGTTACTGAATAGTTTTCCTTACCTGATGCGCCACAGTTCAGTATCGCACATTGTATTTTACTTGAATTGACTGAAAGGAGCTATAGGGGTGGATGTCTTCGGGTGTGAATATGGACGCCCGTTTTTGTTTATTGTTTATCTTTGTTGCACATTTATTTGTAGTCGAACAGGAAGGTTTTGTGATTGTCCCGTTTGTCTGTAATGTAGTGTTTTGCGATTTGGTAGTTTCGGCGCTGGTTTCGGCTCTAGGTTTTAATGCTCCTTAAAGGTACATTCCTCGCAGCGCCATTTTTCTCGATCCTCCACATCCAGTACGGCCCCAAAGGTCTATTTACTTACCGTTAGTCTTTCCCTTGCCAAAAAATCCGTTTTAAAATGTGGCGTCTAGGAGATTTTCTGTTGAGTATTGCGGAACTTTATTGTATATGATCCTTTGCGCGCTAAATACAGATGCCAACTTATTTACGTTGCCTTTTGGACTTATATGTCAGACTGCCTGAGCGGGGAACCTGTCAGTCTGGCTCAGCGGTAGGACCTTGGCCTTTGGTTTCAAAGGTCCTAGGTTCGATTCCCCGCTCAGGCAGTCTGACATATAAGTCCAAAAGGCAACGTAAATAGGTTGGCATCTGTATTTAGTTTCTTGTGAGCCTTAGGCTTTCCCGTCTTTAATCCTTTGCGCTCGTACCAGACTCTGCTCGTACAATGACTTTGAAGTTTAATCGTTTGCTAGTAATTACTATGAGATCAAAAATCTAAAAGTCTAATGCAGTAAAAATTAAAATTAATTATTCCAATAGATCGCCGAAACAAAATTATAAGACACTAGTCTAGAAATTTATAAATTGTGATTTTAAAATACAAGAATCATTCCGGTTTTTGACGACACGTTTATTTCTGATTTGCCATCTGTTTTTCATTGCTCCCTGGACGATTACCTATACATTGTTGCCCACATAATATGACAGTTTGGCTATTCCAGTGAGACCTTTATTCTACCTTAATATTATAGTACAAAAAATGTGCAAAATTTAACAACAAATGGCTTACTTCACTTACAATACAAAAGTTGACTACTTACTTAGGAAACATTCGACATGAAGTATATGACTCCACCGGATGCTTGCTTGTTGGTTGTCAATAATTAGCAAATTCCAGATCCCCCAGACACGATTTTTTTTTGTATAATGGAAGAAAGCATTTAAAAAAAAATAAACCTATCAAACCGATGTAAAAAAAAAAGATTTGCGCTTAATTCTAATTTGCTATGATACTTTTAAACGTTTTTTTTTTTTTATTGAATAAGAACTCGAAGACTACATACATAAGGGATTCGGCCTATTAGAGCCGAATTTTTTTTACGTTTTTTCCTTTTTACTAAGAAATATCATACCGTAATACATTAATATTAAAGTAATTGTACAATTCTGTGTTATCGTACAGAAAACAAAGTAACCGTACATCTGGCAACACTGGCTGTATGTTCATGCACGGTTCACGTATAACGTATCCGATATAGTCGTGTGTAACATATCCACACCAGTTCACATTACAACAAGCGCGGTTTCAACTGAACTATAAAACGGTTTGTTGAACATTTTTGGGTACAGGCAAAACTATGAACAAATTTTCAAATACTAATTCATTTTTTGAGTTTGATATTTGAATCGACTTCGAGATTTACAGCGTGTGAAAATAAAAGCAAGCATTCTTTAATAATACGTTAACCAGAAACATTACTGCTACGATAGTTTTAAGCGAATTAAAACAAAAACGGTTGTACCACTCTTTCTCTGACAACGGTAAACATTTGGACGAAAGAAGTACCTGCTTTCAGAGATTTACCGCCAGAGGGCGCTGTCGTCAAGTAACGGAAGCGTAAAGCATCATGGGGATCAAAACTATTTAGCGTCACTAAAACAAATTGATCACGATAAGAACACAAAATTAATCGCTTAAAATATATCATAATTCAGATTGGGACATTAAAATAATTTTAAGAAAGATCAGGACCTGGCTGATCAAGTTTTATTTTTTTAAATCCAACATTCTCTTTTAAAACGCGTTGTCGTTACTAGTGGAGCTAAGTATAGCACATGAGTTTGTGTTCCGAGAACGTTCCACAAGCGTGATCATCGGCCGTTCAGGCTGAAGCTTCTTCCGTGGTGTACGTTTATTGTAACGAACTGTATACAGTTTGAATCGAACGCAGAATAAGCTCTTCAACTTCGGATGTTGCCAACGCACGAGCATTTTGTCTATTTCCGCAGATATTGTCCCTATTACCATGGTTACCATGGCAACGACGGCGCTAAGTTTCGCCTCCTACGAGAACCAGACAAGTGCTGCCTTCTGGTGCCCTTGGTAGAAGCAGGTCTTAATTTCAACACGTTTTCAGAAAAGCGTCACTACCTACTAATCTACCCTGCAATAAAATATCCGTCGTGACAAAACCCCTTTCGATTTAAAAACACAATTTGGTCATTATCAGACAATAATTTTGGGAAGTGCTTCAAGGCGTACCATACACGCCAGAATCACGCTCGAAATTAAAGTTGCCATTTTGGAGGAAAAAGTATGCTGTGCAAAAGGAGGGCTACACTTTTACTGTACTGTACTACACAGTGTACAGTACGGTGTACTATGCTGTACTTTTACTGTACTGCAAGAGCAGTAGGGCCTTCGAAACTGAGAAACAAATAAGGCGTTATCTTAAAGGTACACCCGGCCTGCCTTATAACATCAACGCACTGATCGCCTTCCGCGCATATATCATCGCAAAGGTCAACTGAGATAGTAGCTGCGTTTCTCGAACGAATTAATTGTCTTGTCACAAACCGGAATGATTTTCGTATTTTAACAACACAAATTTATAATTTTCTAGGCTAGTGTCGTATAATTTTGCTTCGGCGATCTATTGGAATAATTGATTTTAATTTTTATCGCATTATTCTTTTAGATTTTGGATCTCATGGTAATTATGAGCAAATTACTACATGCACACACAGAGATGAAACGTCACGGTTATTGTAAGTGCGCAAAGGATCATATACGTGCGTCCCACAGTAAAAATGGTTAACAATTATTCGAAAGAAAATCTAGACGCCACATTTTAAAAGGTATTCTTACCAAGGGATTGACTAACGGTAAGGAAATAGACCTTTAGGACCGTACTTGATATGAAGGATAGAGAAAAATGGCGTTGGGAGAAACATCCTTTTAAAGCAACATCCGGCCTGCCTTAAACGTTCCGCCTGCCTTATAACAACCACGCGCTGATAGCCTCCGCTCACATTAGTACCGCCAAGGTCAACTGAGATAGTAGCTGCGTTCATTGCAGCAAAGAGCGCAGCTGCTGTCTCAATTGGCATTGCGTGTAATAGACGAACCAGCATGAACGCATTAATTGGGTCGGCGCTAATCCGGGATGACTTTGGTATTTTAAAATGTCACTTTATATTTTTTTAGGTTAGTATCTTATAATTTTTCTTCGGCGATCTATTGGCATAAATAATTTAAATTTTTACCGCATTAGTCTTTTAGATTTTTGATTTCTTAATTATTGGCAAACGATTAAAAATTAGTACATGCACACACATCCACACAGTTGAAATGTCAAGGTTATTGTAAGCACGCAAAGCATCATATACGTGTAGGTACAGTAAATAAAATTCCCCAATATTCCACAGAAAATCTCCTAGACGCCACATTTTTAAACGGATTTTTAGCTAGGGATTGACTAACGGTAAGTAAATAAAACTTTGGGGCCGTACTTGATGTGGAGGATCGAGAAAAATGGCGTTGGGAGGAATGACCCATGGAGGAAAGATTAGGAGGAGGGGAAGCTCCTGGCTTTTCGCGTGAGATTGGGCGACAGTGGCGCCGTCCGACGGTTGACAGGATGAACTCCAACAAACATGGCGGCGAAGCATGGGAATCCTGTGGCCGTTGAGACTGGGTATCAGCATTATCCCGGTGGCGACGCTTGCAGCGCTACAAATTGCTCGAATTGCAGATCGAAGAAACTAAACATATCGTTCTTTCGTTTTCCGAAAGATTTAGACAGGTTGGGACCCGGGATTTAATTTCGTGCATGGTTTCGTAAATCACCCACCGCTCGTATCTTGATCGCATCGCAATTAGCTCTAGAACGATGCCGATACAATGTAACATTTCATTTTGCAGGTGCAAACGTTGGGTGATAAATTGTCGCCGAAAAGACTTGATCGGCAGAGAGCCTGAGTTAAATAAGAAAGGCTATTGGCTATGTGCTTACCACTTTGAGCCTAATCAGTTTATGAATAGCGAGGAAAGGTAATAAATGCTGAGAATTTTCCGCTTGCAGATGTTTTTTAAACACATTAATAAAGTTGATGGTTGAACTCGTCGTATCAGGATACATATAATCTAATTTTAAAGGGCATACGTTACCCTATTTTTTATTCCAGCACACGGAAAAATGGCGTCTGCAACAATTTTACAGGTTTGACTGAATGTTACGAAACCGTATGACAAATAGGATGTCCTTTTCAGTCCAACGTGTGCAAATGTTGCAGACGCTATTTTTGCGTGGGGGAAAGGGGGGGCACGTGCTTTCCTCCCTCAAAAAGGTGGCATCCGGTGCCCCTTTTGGAGCTTTCTGAACTCTACTGGCGCCACTGAATGAATTTCTCAGTCGAAAATACGAAAGGATGTGGGGCCATAACTATCGACAAAAGAGAAATAAGTTCCAAAAAAATAGGGGGGGGGGTGGAGGAATTAGGGCTGTCTCCAAAATTTTGGACATGGCGCACCTTCATTCAATGTCTGTGTTTCGTCTATACAAAATTCGCGTACCTGTGTTATAAAAATAAATAATAAAAACACATTGGATTTACAGTCACGGTCAGTCAATACTTAACACTTGTGAAAAAAGAGGCACCAAGCAGTTTTTCGGTTACTCGTACCAATCCGTTCACTTGATACAATAGCCAAACATTTGAGAACGATGTTCGTTCTGGGCTGGCGTAAACTAAATACAGCACTACCTGTAAAAACTAATGCAGAAGGCCAAGTAGCAGTGAAGCCTACATTTCTACTCTGTAGATGATCTACAGAGGGTTTATGCCCATATGGTCGATGGAGGCAACTACCCCCTGCCATGAATATACTACACACACAAGGGAAGGACTTGAAAATGGACGTACGTAATTTGGAGACACGAAACGCTTGCATTAACACAAATACAAAGAATTAACACAAATACAGGTCTTCTCCAACAACAAACAATCTTAGGCTTAACAGCGCATAGTATCCTCAAGAAAAAAAATATTGATCCTCCTCCTCCCTCTTCCCCTATACTGACCTCAGGCAAACAAAATAATCGGCTGCCGTTGCTACTGTTCACAACCGAGACTTGCTTTAGATTTAAACAAATGGTTGTGTTTAGGCCTACATAACAGGACCTTCTTTGTCATAGCCGACTGACTACACTGCTCATGATATTAAAAAAACTTGCAAACGACATGGTCTGCCAGCTAAAATATTACTCCTATAGAAGTATGTATGATACAACAGCAGCCCCACAGCATTAATTTGTTGCCCACCGGTATACCTGCAGTGCTGTTGCATGCACTCGTTGGAAGTGTTGTGTTTAGTTATTCATTAATGTGTTGTATCATTCTTGCATTTGGAGAGAAGGGCGCCATTGGTGTGGATCTGGCATTTCATTTCTAAAAATGCACGCAACGTTGCAGTCGCAATACAACAATGTTGAAATAATGTAACAACAATGAAAAAAAAAACATGTTCGTGATTGTCTACACCACCTACCACCAACCAGCAACCTAGAGTGGGAGGAAGGGAAACAAATGCTCTCCCAGACCAGAAGTTAAAATTACAATTTGGTAATAGTAGACAAATAGTGCATATTTATAGCAATGAAAAAATTAACTCTAAAATAGTAGTTTTTTTTTTAACTGTTTCAGATGCACTAAAATAGTGCTGAAATTTATTTGTTTATAGGGTTGCAGGGGACGTACAGCATCTAACCTCACTACATTCGTTAGCTGTATTCTCGGACCTCCTTTTTGCATTCTACTTTTTTGCCCCCTCCAAAAAAGATTCCTGGGTGCGCCACCCGTATACAGTCAACTACATTAGCTTCCGCAGAGTCTTAAGGCAAAAGAAATAAAATTAGGCCTAGGTAAATTATTAGAAACAAACGAAGAGTTCAAAACAGCCAACTGACGTGCTAGGGATATAAAATGGGCAGTAACAACATTGTCATCCTGATCAAATCACAATATTGGATGTGATGTATTCTTTGGGCCAAGAATCAGTTAAGTTCTGCGTGTACTCCATGTCTGCATGTATTCCTGTTAACATCAATAGCAATAAGTATTCATATGGAGCCTTTGCAGCATGCTTAGACTATAAAATGGTGCTAAGTTGCTATAATAGTGTTTGACAGTTTTTTTTTATTTCTATTAAACAGGAAGAGGCTAGTGTGGAACGCCATCCCTACCCTTTTTGACGTACCTAACCCACCACCAAAACTCCTTCCTCAACGAAAACCTCCACCTCTCCGTAATCCTCTCTCTACTCCTACCCTCTCCACCACTACCGACGTTCCAACACAGTCAATTCCTGTTGAAAAGAATAATGATGAAATAGTTGACATCGCGACAAACAGTGAGAAAAAGCTACCAGCCAAAATGAGAAAGACGGATACCCCTCGTAAGAAATCATTAAAGCGTCTTTTGCAGCGTCAGTACAGCCGCCATCATAGACTTAAAAAAAAACCAAAGCCACGAAAAATGTTACATGTCGACGAAATAGTTAAGCAGGTTGCCTTGCACCTATCACCTCCTGCTACTAATTTTTTGAAGATGCAATTGGAACTTTCCGGTAGAAAAAATTCGGGACGTCGTTGGTCGATGCCTGCTAAGCAGTTATGCCTGGCATTGCATTATCAAGGACCGAAGGCTTACCGTCTCCTCAGAAAGATATTTATTCTTCCTACTCCACGGTCCATTCGCACCTGGTTACAAAATATTCCATGTGAACCTGGCATTCAACCAGAACTTTTTAACATTTTGGAAATTAAGGCCAAAGGAATGTCGAAACAAGATCTTCTAAGCATTCTGATCGTTGACGAAATGTCTTTAAAAGAGGGTTTAAACTATCACGAAACAGAAGATCTTGTTGAGGGGTTTGTTGATTTAGGCCATAATGAACGAGCAAAAGCATTAGCAAATCATGCTACTGTTTTTATGTTATGTGGATTAACGAAACAGTGGAAACAACCAGTAGCACATTTTTACGTTAAAGACTGCATGTCAGCTTTAACTTTACATGATAAGTTAGTGGATATTTTGACATCTTTGTTAAACATTGGGTTTCTAATCAAAGTGGTCGTTTGTGATCAAGTCCAAATAATCAAGGTGTATTTGGACGACTAAACATAACGGAGGAAACTCCCTATATTTTTCTTAATGACCACAAAATATTCTTCATGTATGATCCTCCTCATCTAATGAAGACCTTGAGAAATAACTTCAAGAAATACGACATTTCTGTAGGTGGTTCTGTTGCATCTTGGAAGCATGTTGAAGATTTTCATTTGGAAGACTCACAAGCTGCAATGCGAGCTGCACCAAAACTGACTAAAAAACACTTAGAAGTGCGCAAGTTTTCGAAAATGAAGGTAAAACTCGCCACGCAGCTATTTAGCCACAGTGTGTCAATGGGAATGTTCTTTTTTGTGCTGGCAGGAAAACTTCCTCAGGCAGCAATTTGCACGTCTGTTTTTGTAGGAGAAATTGATAAGCTATTTGACTGCTTTAACTCTAAACAGTTGAATGACGTCAAAGTGTTTCGTGGAGCTTTAAAACCCAAGTCAGCGCATCACCAGTTTCTTAAGGAGAAACTTGCCTGGTTCCACACAGTCGAAGTATTAAATGTAAAACGACAACCCCCGTGCTTAACTGGCTGGAAAATTAGCATTGCCTCATTAATGCAACTGTCTGATCACCTTTTTGCAACAGAATCTTTGAAGTTCTTGCTTACATCCAGATTGACCAGGATCCACTAGAGAACACGTTTGCAAAGATTCGTTCTCTTGGAGGGAGTAGAGACAATCCGGAACCTCAGCAATTCCGCCATTCACTTCGTAAAGTCCTCTCTAGCTCTTTGTTCTGCACTCCGGAGAGTGCAAACTGTGCTGACGATACAGGCGACTACATTTTAACCTTGTGCAAAAATGCAACTGCAAAGAAGAACGAGGCCTGCAACGAAGAGACAGTGGAAGCTGTAGCTGATGACACAAAACAACACCAAGACCATCTTGATCTGAAAGATTTTACTTTTGCTGAAGCTAACGTAATAACGTATGTGGCAGGATACATTGGACATAAAGTCAAGTCTGTTCACAAATGCGAACAATGTGGCCTTGTGCTGTTGAAAGAAGGAAAGCTTACTACATCACCAGAAGAGACTTTCACCGTTATGAAAGGCTGTCGTGTGGTCGAAGACAGTGATTGCGGGGGCCTATCATTTCCCAGTGTAGCTCTGCAACAGTGTATCAAAATCTTGGAAAACATGTTTTCAGTCCTGTTTCCACAGATTGTTCATTGCAGACAGTTACAAGCCACATTGATGGCAAACATTAAAAGAGAAGATATTCCCCTTTGGAAAGAGATGTGCGAACAGGGCCAAGTGTGCGTCACCAAACTCTTCCTAAAAATGAAGATTCATCATTCGTTACTCTTAATGAACAACCAACGCACTGAAGACAAAAACGAAACTAGGAAAAACCGCAAACTTGCCAAAGTGATGCACGAATAAATGAATAAAGCGTTCTCCCAACCAAAATGCCGTGGTTGGGAGCCAGCCTGCCCGACCAAGTCGATGTCGGGAAACGCAAGAAGTGCAAGACATGATGGTGCAGGGTGGAACGACGTTGACTGGATTAGTTGTGCAGCAAGAGGTAACTGAGTGAGTGGCCAGTCAGGAAGGTGTTTCAAACAGATGTGAGGAGTTGCAGTGTCTCGCAGTTCGTTCAGTAGAAGAAACGGAACTCCTGTTGAGGGTCCCATCCAGTATAGAAGTGAGTCAAAATACACCTGAGTGTGATCAAGTTAGAGGTGGCGCAGAGATCACGTAGTGCATCAAAATTTCAAGCGAGTGCATTTTCTATAGCTTCCTGGAATGCGAGGGGCTTGGGGAACAACATTTGGGAAGCTGAGGAATTCGTTGCGTGCGCAGTCAAAGTCTGGATATTGAATCTTTGGGCCAGTCTTGTTTTTGTTCGTGTGACGGGAAGTCTAACTGCGCAGTGCTGGACTTTCTGGTTTCAGCAATTTGTCGCTTCTTGTATAATAGGTGGTGACTTTAATGCTCATCATCACAATTGGGGGTCTTTAAGAATTGATGCTAAGGGTCGGAAATTAGCGAATGCAATTAATGCCTTGGGTCTCACGGTTGTCCAAGAGAGCACCCCGACTTCACCAGATGTCAGCATGGTGCAGCACAGGAATCTGTACTTGATATGTTTCTGTGCTCACCTGGAATAGCAAACCATTTTAATTTCTATGTTTCGGATGACCTGAGAGGCAGTTATCACTTCCCTGTGATCCTGCGCCCAGTAGGTAGTTCTGTTCTCCCTAGCGATAGGAAGCGGAAGAAACCAGAGGTCGAAACCAGAGAGACTTTCCCGGAGCGGTTATGTGGTCGTGTTAAAGCAGCAGGAACATTGGGGCAAACGTGGCACACTTTACGCCAGCAGGATTGTAGCTTCACTCAGACGTAGGTCTATGATCCAGACGCTCAAGGTCGCTCTGTCCTTTGCAAAGAGAACATGGCGGATGCTTTCAATGAGCGCTTGCGAGCGTTTAGACTCTGCCTTGTGGAACAAACAACTTTAGCTTCAGACTCCCCTACTAACCTGCCCTGGGAGCGGTCTTGAGTTTACTGCAGCTCTGTCGAAATGCAAAAACAGCACTACCCCAGATGTGGATGGTGTTTCTTATGGGAGTCTGCACGATCTACCACCTGAGGCAACATGTTAAGTAGTTCGCCTTTTCCAAGTCCTTTTAGAGGGCATTGTGGCTATATTCTATTTTAGTTCCTGTGCACAAAATGGGCAGTATCAGATCTAACCTAATTAATTCTTGCCCGATTGCTCGTTTATCTTGCCTTCAGACGATTTAAGAACGCATGTTGGTGCAACATCTTGTGTGGCATCTTGAATATTTTGAATGTCTAGCGTCTGTGCAGTTTGGTTATAGGGTGAACATGAGTGCACAAGATGCAGATTTATTTCTTCTTTCCGGAATCAAAGAAGCCTGGACGCACGGGAAGTCGTCGTGGCTGTATTTCTAGATATTAAAGCAGCGTATGACACCGTTAGCATCGATTGGGTTTGTGCAACCATGGGAAGGATGGGCATCGGCAGGAGATTAATTCATGCTATGGTTGCCCTTTTAGGTGTTGGGAAATTTGTCACCAGGGGTAACGGTTATGGTCAGCAGAAGCTAGTTCTGACCGTGGGCTCCCTCAAGGAGTTGTTTGAGCCCTACGCTTTTCGCCATAGCGATCAATGACATTTTGGTTGAGATGGGTGTATCAGCTAAAATAGTCTGCTATGCAGACAACATTGCAATGTGGTTCGCTGGCAATGACTTAAATTCAGTGCGGCTCAGGTGCAAAGTGCCCTTGAAGATATTTCACAACGACTTGGTGAGAGGGGCTTAATGCTCGCTCCGGCTAAAACTGAATTGGTTGATTTTTAACCAACGGTCAAGGTGAGTGGTGTGACTGTTATTCAGAAGTCCTTTGTGAAATACCTAGGAGAGAGCCTAGATGAACGTTTAGAGGGGAATATTCATGTTGGTCGGTTACGAGAAAAGATTTAGAGCACGATCCTCGATTTTAAGAGTGTTAATCCAAGT
The DNA here is from genome assembly GCA_023313725.1 of Lithobius niger. Lineage (NCBI taxonomy): Eukaryota > Metazoa > Arthropoda > Chilopoda > Lithobiomorpha > Lithobiidae > Lithobius > Lithobius niger. The sequence continues at coordinate 111,173 of JAHWFP010178361.1, read as the reverse complement.
CACGGAAATTAGACGGAGATCGTTGCTGTCTACGTACAGAACTTTTATCAAGTCTCTCCTTGACTATCAGATCACTGCAGGTTTCAGTGTCTGCGTATAGTCACTGGCTGTTTCATCTCCACTCCTGTACAGGCCATCTGGGCGGAGTGCAACGAGCCACCTTTGCATTGTCGCTTGGAGGAATCATTGGTAACTCTCTGCATGAGGAACATCAGCAGGGGCAATTTGGACCCAGTCGGAAGACTCCTTCTTGACTATTGCAGCATTAGTCCTAGAGCTCGGAAGGCCATGGTGGATATGGAGGATATGGAGCGACTCTGCTGCAACTTGTTTCTAGTTGTCGACCTTACGATGTGGCATGTGCGTGCCCTACGAGCCCATGGGCTTGGTGTCCGAGGCTAGTTGGTATATTTGGGCCAGGGTACACTGAATGTGACATCTTTTGCGAGGCATCCTTTTGGCATGCAACTTGGGCGGGTGGTGTTGATAAGCTACCTCTCTAAACTTGTTTCTACGCCATAGACTCACAGCAGACAATTCGAGTATTGTTTGCAAACTGGCTGAGAGTTCGGTGCCATTGGACGTTGCCCTGGACTTAGCCTTACTGTCCATTAACATTGTGACTGACTCTATCAAGTCTGTGACTGTTCCAGCGCTTGATTGAAAGGTTGGATGTTAGTGATACTCTTGTCTTTTCAATCTGCAGAAAGTTGTGGGCGGCACAACAGTCGGGTAGTGTTGCACTAAAATGGATCATGGGGCATGCTGGGTTCCCGGCAATGTCCAAGCTAACGGCCTTGTGAAAGAAGCTGTGTTTAATGATCCTGAAGAGGTAGTTTTGGTTTCGTCTGTCAGGTTGAGGACACCAATCTTTCAAGACTGACTCTTCTGGAGATGGGAGAAAGAATGGAGGACAGCATCTACAGGTCGCACGCTCTTCCTGTTGCAACCTAAGTGCTGTTCTGACTCTGTCCTCAACGGCCTCCTGTTCTGGGCAGCAAGAATCCTGACATGGCTGCGCACGAGTTATTCTTTGCTTTCAGCGCATCAGCACAGACTGGGATGGGTGGATTTGCCCATCTGCACGACTTGCGGCACAGAAGTGTTTGTGAAACATTTTCTCTTGTTTTGTGGTAAATATAAGGATCAGAGAGTTATCATTGCTGAGTGGATCAAAGTGCACCCGAAACTTGTAAGTCTTCTGTCCCTGACAGAGGGGTGACGCCCTGTTCAGCGCCTGCGCACTATAGCCAAGTATTCCAGGGCCATGCAGATGCTGCTTTGAATTTTGCTGGATACGTTTTCTCTGCGTTGACCTGTTTCCACGATGGACAGAGGCGTCTTCTCTCGCAACTTCTCCTGCCTCTTCTGTCTGCGAGGTACACAGTGGAAGGAACTGCCTTTTTGGCTCCCAGTATTGATTTACACAGTGGAAAGAGGCGTCTTCTCTCGCCACTTATTCTCCTGCCTCTTCTAACACAGTAGAAAGAACTACCTTTTGGGCTCCCAGTGGTAATTTACACAGTGGAAAGAGTTGATCCATGCTCTGTGTGCCCA
>JAHWFP010178361.1:82750-101842 GCA_023313725.1 Lithobius niger | reverse complement strand
TGTCCCTCTCTACTACCCCTCTCTAACACTCTCCTCCCTCTCTCTCTACTTCTCTTTCTCTACTCCTCTCTGCCACTCTCTCCCCTTCTCTACCCATTTCTTCTCTCTCTCTACCTCTAGCTTTACCTCTCTCTCTGTCTCTCCCTCTCTCTACCCACTTCTTTCTCTCCATCTCTGTCTAACCCTTTCTCCTCTCTCCCTACCTCTCTCTCCCTCTCTATCTCTCTCCCCTATACCTCACTCTCTCTATCTCTCTCTTTCCATCCAAGGTCTTTCTATTTCTTTCCGTTTAGCGAGGTCGTTTCGGGTGTTCCATCTTATCAGTTCCTTAAAGATAAAGCAATCAAAGTCTTGTTGGCATCCATCCGTTCGTCCAATGGGGAAAATTCCAGCAGCATCTTGAGTCTTGGCAGCTGGAACAACGTCTTTATTTCTAAGCCTGGTTTATCAAACAGTAAGCAGCAAACAGCAAGCGAGATGTTGCATTCGCTCCGTTGATTTCCTAGCTAGGGCGTGACGCAGTTTGTTTTCATTTGGGCACACGGTAATAAGAAGGAAAGCAAGCTGACGGACGAAGGAAGCAAGGAATGAAGAGATGTTGCGAAAAAGGTTCCACTTATTTGCTGGCTTCCAATAGATCAGTGACATTTGCCGCCATATTGGCACCAGGTCGGCACCAGTATGGGTTTTGGAGGGCATAACTACAAGATGCACTACATAAAAATGGAGGGAAAAACAACGGAAGAGCGGATTTCTTAGGCTTAAAATAACGTTGCTTTCTCCAACAACAAAAATCGCGCGTTTTAGGTCTAAAAAATCACTCTTCACAGCATCGGCTTCAGTATGACGCCCTACTGTTTCTCTCCGCAGTGCCCCTTGCAGCTAACCCATTAAGGATCCAGCATAGAGTTATATACAATAATACTACGTCGTGTCACTGCTCTATAAAGGCGAGAGGTTACATCATGCAGTATTTTCCTCTCTGTCTTTTAGGATACAAGACCGCTAAAAATTAATAAAGTGGTTCTCAGGAGCGCACGCGTGGGATTTTTCTTAACGCATGAAACGTTTTTTATGACATTAAAACAAACAAAAAAAGAAATTCTGAATCACGCATCAGTACTTTCACCAAATATTTTCTGGGGCCGATCGCCAAATCAGCTCTTTGCTCCATTCACATGATCTCCTCGAAACAGATCTTAGGGTTGTTCAGAGACATGTCACAACTAACAAAGTGCATCTAATATAAAAAATGACTATTATCAAATGTATAACATTTGTACGCTGAACCTGGCATCGATATTGTACTCCACAACAAAAAGTAAGCTACTGATTTCGTTGGTAAAAATAAAAGCCAACGCCGCATTTCAAAAATCACGAATAAAACATTAGAAGAACACCGTATAGTATTTACAAATTTGTAGATTTCATTTAGATTTGCAGTGATTTGTGTGGATTTGTAGATTTTATTGGATTTGCACGCAGGTTTTCAGATATCGTGTTGATTTGCACTGATTTGCTATGATTTGCAGGATTTAGAGATTTGTAAATTTCCAATGAATTGCAGATTTGACTTGGATTTGTAGATTTCAAGCAAATTTGCAGACTTCGTGTCGACTTGCACTGATTTGCAATGATTTGCAGGACTTACAAAGATTTGCAGATTTGCAATGATTTACAGATTTCACTTGGATTTGCAGATTTCACATAGATTTGCAAATCCGAAATGAGAGAGCGTACGACATTTCGGACTCTGTCGGACCCTCGGGTAGAACAGGCTGGGAAGGGGAAAAAGGAAGGAAGAGAGCGCCTTTAATTTGAGAAATCGAGCCTTATCCGTTGGCCAGCAAAACAGTGCACAGCTGAAGACCTGCAGACAATCGACAGATAAGAAATAGTACAGAGGGGATGCGAAAGGCCTGTACCGTTTTTTTTTTTTTGTGATTGTGTAATTAATGTCTGAAAATGATCATTTGAAAAAGCTGTTGGCAACTTTTTTAGGAATTTTAATAATTAAAAAAAAAGTATCACAATGTCTGTGAAATGAATGTCTGTGTAATATTCGTGTTATGAAATGATCGAGTCTGTGTAATGGATGCCTGAAGCGATCGTGTCTTTGAAATGAGTGGCCGTCTTTCAGTGGAGTTGGCTTCAGCGCACAAGTTTCCCCCCTGCACACACCACTCCCTGCCGTTACGTATTCTCAAAATCTCACCATTTACTGATCTCGATAAACGCTAGTGTGTCGCACCAAGTTGTGGGGTGCTCCACCCCCCCCCCCCCCCCCGACGAGACATAATGACCGGTTCCTTAGCGTCTACAGGAATAGTTAACACTAGATAATGACCACCACTTTCAGAATCAAAATTACCAAACAACTCAAGCTGGAGAGTTTCCCTTTTGGACGTTATATAGACACCTTTGTCTCTTGCATTTACGTTGTAGACATTTTTTTTAAGCGCCGTGTAATTTTAATAAGTCGTGGAGATAATTTGTGGCTCCATGGATGATCGAATTGACTAAGTGCATAAAAAAAATTATGTTTTAAGCGCTTGGTCAATTCGAACTTAAATAACGGTCCCTCACATTTTGATCGTTCCGTTCAATATGACCTCTTTTCTACTGTCAACGTTGCTTTCAAGCGCACGAAAGCCATATGGCAGCAGCCATGTTGGATCAGTAATTGACCAGCAATATCTCACTTGCCTCAGCAATATCTCAGCTCCATGATGTCACGCTTACGTAAAGTGGAAGGAGTTAGGATCAGTCGCCTCGAGTTAAGAAACAGTTTTTCTCACTTCCCTCTAGTTTAGAAACACACCCTATGTGGTGATCTGGTGAAGTGAGTCAGCCTTGAACCATAGGGGCTTGTCGTCCTGTTGTCCCTCGCACGCGCGCTCGCGCCGCATGGATACACTCTATGTATACTAGGGCCGTTGTCACTACCATTGTCGATATAATGGAGCGGGCTCCGCTTTCTTTGCCGTTTGGCCAAAAAAGGTCGGCCTTTGAAAGTAGTGATATCATTCAACCAGGAAAAGGACTGGTTACTTAGCTGGAGAATTTGTTTTCTTTCCGCAAAACGAGGACCATGGTCGACTTACACTGAGAATTTTCATTTTCTTTTCACTAAATGAGGACCATGGTCGGATTACACTGGGAAGACCCCGGCTCATCGAAACCGAAACCGACGGTGGACCTCCTCCTTCAGTAATTATACAGATCGAAGCTTTTCTCAATGCGCGCTGACAAACGAACCACAGATCTATACAGTATATCTCACTTAAAGGATGCTGCTTTGTTTTATGCCCCTATTAGGTAAATGAAGTCAGCTTCGTTAATCGTAGGGTTCTTACGGAAAACCACAAAGCTACTTCTCGGTTAAGATACACTTAATTTGACGTATCAACAACATAAAATTTACGTTAGGCCCAATATGAAATGCCAATGCCAAAGCGAACGAAAATACAGGTTGGTTAATGAAATGAGATGGCGGAATGACGTCAGCTTCGTTAATCGTCGGGTTTTTCCGGAAGCACGAAGCTGCTTGTACTTTTCATTTGACGTATCAACAACATAAATGAGGTTAGGCCTAATTCGAAATGCCAATGCCGTAGCGAACGAAATTACAGGTCGATTGATTAAATGCGATGGTGGATGGTAACGCTACGCCAGATAATAGTTAAACATCGTCAACAAAACATAAAAGGTAAACATTATAAACAAAACTAAACACCGTAAATCAAAATTACTTCGTATGTCGAAATCGAGATCGTAAATCGAAACCGAATCCCTAACACGAAATTCCTTCAGAAAATCGTTTAGGGAAAAGAAAACAAAAATTTTCAACCGAATTCCACTCGTGCTTGTATTAAATGTATAATTTGGGTGTTTTAGCACGACCGCAGGTCGAGGCAAATTTGTTGGAAAGGAGTTGAGTGCTAAAACACCCAAATTGTCGATTTAATACAAGCACTCGTGGTATTATAACTGAAAAGACCCCGGCAAATCGAAAGCGAAACCGAATTACACTGAGAATTTCCCTGACCGAAATTTGCTTACTTGATCGTGTACTAAATTCGCCCAATCACAACCGACTTACAGTGATAATCACGCAGTAACTTTCAAAAGCTACTGCGTGATTATCACTGTAAGCCGATGTTGATTGGCTAAATTTAAAACTAAATCAGTTAGGCAATATCCTTCAGCTTTCATTGGTCGACGCAGCGTAATGCTAAACCGTGCAAAACATGGCGAGCGCTTTCAGAAGTTGATACGCTTTTGGCAGTCACTCGCTTCAAACGTTACACAGTTTACACGTTACGATAAGTTTGTTGAATTCATTTCAAATAAAAGTATGTATTTTCCTACCAAAAACAATCCGGAAGGCCTTTCTCTCGAAATACTCACTGTGTCGTTCGTTTCCGTAACCTAGCAACGCCTGCAGCCACACGTAGAATCCGGCGGCGAAGCTCGTCGTTAGCCGGACTGCGTCGTTAGGCCTAACGTTAACGTAACCTAGCAACAAATTCTCAGCACCGTTTTGAAATTTATTACGCTCCACTACAGTACTATTTGATTGTTTTTTTTTTTTTCATTTACTCTTGCAATTTTAGAAAAAAATAAAATTATGTACTGCATTTATTAATTTAATATTACGGAATTGTTTAAAGTAAAAAGTTTGGAGGTGTGCGCCAATGAAAAACTCTTCAGCGGCGGCGAATATCAATTTTATTCCTGGCGGCCGTAGTGCCAATCGGCGCGCCGATATTTGGACAGCAGCGCGACTTTTATAAAAAATGTTAAATGTTGCATACGAAATTTAGAGTGCTGAATACTGAAATATGACGTGAAATTCTCTAACTAAATACCCCGCGAGCTATTGGAAATTATCATATTTTTTCAACACTCGTGTTTTGGCCGATTAAACTCACTCGTGCTATTTATTGGCAGATAATTTCCCTCGTGCTACGCACTCGGGAAATTAATGTCTGCCTAAATAGCACGCGTGAGTTTATAGGGGCCAAAACACTCGAGGTGAAAAAATTATCTGATAATTTCCTTAGCTCTTGGGATATTACGTTTGATAATCACGCAGTAGCTTTCAAAAGCTACTGCGTGATTATCACTGCAAGGCGATGGTCATTGGCTAAATTTAAAACAAAATCAGTTAGGCAATATCCTGCAGCTTTCATTGGTCGACGCAGCGTAATGCTAAATCGTGCAAAACATGGCGAGCGTTTACTGAATTGATACGCTTTTGGCAGTCACTCGCTTTAAAAGTTACACAGTTGACACGTTACGATGCGTTTGTTGAATTCATTTCAAATAAAAGTATGTATTTTCCTACCAGTAACAGTCCGGAAGGCCTTTCTTTCGAAATACGCACTGTGTCGTTCATTTGCGTAACTTAGCAACGCCTGCAATCACACGTAGAAGCCTGTGGCGAAACCCGTTAATCCGCCTGTGTCGTTAGGCCTATCGTCAACGTAACCTAGCAACAAATATTCTGAACACCGTTTTGAAATTTATTACGCTCCACTACATTCCATATTTGATTGTTTTTTTAAATTTACTCTTGCAATTTTAGAAAAAATAAAATTGTGTACTGCATTTATTAATTTATTATTACGGAATTGTTTAAAGTAAAAGTTTGAAGGTGCGCGCCAACGGAAAATTCTTCAGCGGCGGCGAATATCAATTTTATTCCTGGCGGCCGTAGTGCCAATCGGCGCACCGATATTTGGACGGCAGCGCGAATTTTATTAAATTTTTTAATGTTGCATACGAAATTTAGAGTGCTGAATACTGAAATATGACGTGAAATTCTCTAACTAAATACCCCGCGAGCTATTGGAAATTAACAAATTTTTTCAACACTCGTGTTTTGGCCCATTAAACTCACTCGTGCTATATATTGGCAGATAATTTCGTCAGAAATTGGCAGAAATTAATGTCTGCCTAAATAGCACTCGTGAGTTTATAGGGGCCAAAACACTCGAGTTGAAAAAAATCATGGATAATTTCCTTAGCTCTTGGGATATTACGTATGATAATTCCCCTGCAAATCGAAAGTGAAACCCTAAAACGAAATCACTGCGGAGAATCGTTTTACGGAAAGAAAAACGCAAATTCACTAACCGAATTCCACTCGTGCTTGTATGAAATTTATAATTTGTGCATTGTAGCACTCCACTCCTTTCCAACAAATTAAATCTGAAAAGGAGTTTCGTGCTAAAACACACAAATTATCGATTTCATAGAAGCACTTGTGGTATTATAGCCGAGAGTACCATGAAAACGTTATTGATGCATCTTTCTTTCTATGAAGGGTGGAGACTCATCCTTCAACTTTCAGTTTTTCCGTATCCCTGCACCTTTCCCTTACATTTTCCACAATTTGAATTTCGGTCGCACTGGGATTTAACCTCAAAGTGACAAAATATTAAGTTTGGGTCGATCAGCTTTTTCTACCCGAGCCGATCATTAAACGAAACTGGCCGATACCAAAACCCTAGTAAAAATAAAAAAAATTTTCTTCGTAATTTCCAGTATGTCACTGGAGTATTGGTTGGTTGACTGCCTCGCTGTTTCTTAGTTGTTTAGATTTTGGCTCTTGGCTATTCCAGATTTTTTTTTTGTACGCCTTGTCTAGACTCCCGTGCTCCTGCATGCAAAATTTGGTCATGGATAGTCTTTGTGGTTTTCACGTGTTGCGCGGTCTAAGATTACATTGGAGTGTGGTCATAGTGGAACTTTGCTCTGCCTTCGGCCTCGCTCCGCTCCAAAAATGAATTGGGTGAAACCAGCCTGAAGCTTTATCGTAGAACAATCCAGTTTTTTTTTTTTTTTTGTAATCACTATCATAATCACTGGAACTCGCGCTGAACGTCTTTTATGGTTAACATTTCTCACGTTCTAAGTCATTACTTGTACCACTAGGTTGTCCAGAGCCCCGATCTGAGATGCTTTTCAGATTTTGCTGTTTCAGCAAATTTCCGGTGATGGCCGGGGCTTTTACCTCGATGACAAAATGCTTCTCAAGTCGCCCTGGACAACGTACGAGTACAAATAACGACTTCGAACGTGAGACAAGTTATCAATAAAGACGTGCGGCGCGAGTTCCATTGATGATAATAGCATGTAAGCCTAAAATTCAATTTAACGCTCAATTGTTCTACGATATGTTTTCTGGCTGATTTCACCCCTTTTATTATATGTATACACTGTATCCATGCGCGCTACGGACGACGGGACGACAAACCCCCTGTGCTTTGAACAGGTCTCGTTTAGCTTATGAAATGACCATGTATTACATCATCATGACGGTTTTGTGTCTGGTGTCTCTATTGTGTGCGCGGCGTATCTTGAGTCCTGCACGTAGTTTGTGATTGGTGATGTCTTCCTGGAGTGGGCGGTTTTTATCGATGGACGCCATTGTTTTTGTAACTATTTTGGATAACAACAAGGCAATCTGCTACCAAAAACATACAATCGATTATTTGTGTTGATCTGGGGCGAACTCAATATGGCCGCGGACACTATAGTTCCTTAATACGAGGCATGAGGCTCGTTGGTCGTTACTCGCGAAACTGGAAAAGGACGTAATTTTGACGTAATCGATGACCATGACGCGCCCAAACATGGCCAATAAGAAAAATAAATGGACATCGGCATAAAACCATGGAGACGGTTCATCCTCAAGTTTATTCACACTTAAGCCAAAACTTGCACCTCTTGACGCAGTGCATGCTTACGAGGGCTGATACATGCAAGGTTCACCTGAACTATTCTGCACTAATCATCATTAGAAAATTTACATAATTTCGAGGTCTGTGACTGACGATGAACCTGTCACAGGGCGTATTAGGTCACGGTCTTGACATTCAAGACGGGGGTGGGCATTTGGGCCCTTTACCAGCATCCGGCCAAGCATGATCATGGCAACAAATGTAACCAGGATTCCTGATAGCAAAGTTGCACCGTTCCATAGCTCCTCCGTTGCACACAGAATAAAGCGTGATAGTGGTACTCTCGATGCTCGTGACGTTCAAATTTTTGCAGAGCAGAGTTCCAAATTTATTCCAGTCAAGAGGGAAAAATGGGTAGCTGTGTAAATCGCCATTCTTCGTCACACGATTAACCTGCAAAAAGAAAAAAAAATGTCATAGTAAGGATGCAGTTATGAAACACGATTGGAATTACCTAGAAACATTATCCCTCTTTCCTTCTGGCGGCGTGGCTTCGGCTGGGAGCACGTAAGAGTGCGCTATGCAACGCAGTCTAGCTCATAAGAAATGATATGCTAATCTGACATTTCAAGATGGCACCCATTACGGACGTGCTGAGTCGTACCAAACGGGCGCCGAGGAAAATTCAGGAAGACCCATAAAAAGTAGACTGTTGAAACTTAGTTTCCCGAACTTGGAGTTAAATAACGTCTGTCATTGAGTTGAATCATCATCAACATTTCGTTTTAATCTTACATACCCTTACATACACATATTACATAACCTTTTCCATCCTTTCATACCCTTATGTATCTTTTTGTACCATTGTATCTACCCGAGCCGATCATTAAACGAAACTGGCCGATACCAAACCCCTAGTAAAAATAAAAGTGAACTAAGTATTGAGATCAAGCAGGGTTGCCCCTCACCCTGCTACCCTTAAATAAAGTTTCTACTTCCGGTTCCTTTAGGTCGAATGCTACTCTGCGACATGTGCTATAAACATGTGCACAAGCATGTGCTAGCCGAACCCTTATCAATTTCATTACGTTTGCTATTACCTACAGTATCTTTTGTACCATTTCATACCCTTTTGTATCCTTTCTTACCCTTTTCTACCTTCTTATACACTTATACAACCTTTTGAACCCTTTAATACCCTCAAGTAACCTTTAGTATACTCTTGTACCCTTTTGCACCATTTCCTACCCTCCTTTTGAACCCTTTAATACTCTTGTGTAAGCTTTCGTATACTCTTGTACCCTTTTGCACCATTTCATAACCTCCTTTTGAACCCTTTAACACCCTTATAAAACCTTTCGTATACTCTTGTACCCTTTTGCACCATTTCTTGAACCCTATAATACCCTTACACAGGGTGAGTCAAAAGTATCGACCCAGTGAATCTGGCAGCCGCATGATTTGGTTAAGCCATCAAACAACCATCGACCAATGGTCACCACGAAGGGTGCCACGTTTTTAGATCATCCAGGTGTGCCCCCACCCTGCGCCCCCTTAAATAAATTTTCCACTTCCAGTTCCTTTAGAAATAGAGCATTGGTCCCAATTTGAGATATGTGCGGGCAGTCAATTCATGGTGAAAGCAGAAAAGAGCATGTAAATCGGTCCACAACAGCACGAGCTATGACCAAAACACATTAGTACATATGTTGGCTTTATTGCATAAAATAATATCCTGAGCATTTGTGTGAATTGGTTGATTGCACGTAATAATTAAAGTAGGGAGTAGCAAACGTAAAGAAATTAATAAGGGTTCAGCTAGCACAAGTTTGTAGCACATGTAACAAACTGGTGTTCGACCTTGAATCGTATGTCGAGGTTTGAACACATGTTTCAAAAAATGTGCTGTTTGCCATACAAACATACTGTCTACGTCAGCTATCGAGTAGTACTTCCCTTCCCGGGAATCTGTGAGGAAGAAAGAAGTCCTTTTGTGGACACTTAGTGGACTAAGTATTGAGATCAAGCAGGGTTGCCCCTCACCCTGCTACCCTTAAATAAAGTTTCTACTTCCGGTTCCTTTAGGTCGAATGCTAGTCTGCTACATGTGCTACAAACTTGTGCACAAGCATGTGCTAGCCGAACCCTTATCAATTTCATTACGTTTGCTATTCCCTACTGTAATTATTACATGCAATCAACCAATTCACACTACTGCTTATGATATTATTTTATGCAATAAAGCTAACATTTGAACTAATTTGTTTTGGTCATAACTGATGCTGTTGTGGACCGATTTACATGCCGTTTTCTGCATTCACCATGAATTCACTGACCGCACATATCTCAAATTGGGACCAATGCCCTATTCCTAAAGGAACCGGAAGTGGAAAATTTATTTAAGGGGTTAGGGTGGGGCACCCTTGGATAATCTCAAAACGTGGCTCCCTCCGTGGTGACAATGATCGATGGTTGTTTCATGGCTAAGCCAAATCATGTGGCTGTCAGATCCTCTGGGTCGATACTTTTGACTCACCCTGTATAACCTTTCGTATACTCTTGTGCCCTTTTGCACCATTTCTTGAACCCTGTAATACCTTCAAGACGCTGTCCTGTATCTCTTGACTAGTACACGTGAGGCGTGGATGCGAGGAGACACGGTTGTAGCTGTCTTTTTAGACATTAAAGCAGCGTATGACACGGTCTCGATTGCTTGGGTTGGGGCGATCATGGAGAGGATGGGTGTTAGCCCGCTCCTCAGGGCTGCGATCCTAGCTCTTTTAGCGGAGGTTTGTTACCAATGTTAGTGGCTGTTGGTCTTCTGAAGCGCAAACAGAACGAGGCCTCCCGCAAGGGAGTTGCCTCAGCCCAACTCTTTTTGCTCTTGCTATTAATGACGTCCTAGTAGAGCTAGGACTCTCGTCCAATGTTGTCTGCTATGCAGATGATGTGGCTGTGTGGTTCGTTAGCAAGGATTTGTGTCTCCTTGCTGAGCATGCCCAGCGAGCACTTAATTTGGTCACTCGGCGCTTAGCTGAGAGGGTTCTCCTGTTGGCACCTGCTAAGACCGAGGTTGTTGTGTTTACAAGGACTCGTGGTGCCTCTTACCGGATGCCGACTTTGGTTGTGGGTGGAGTCCAAGTGAGGCCCAAGCCTCAAGTTAAGTATCTAGAGGTTCTCCTGGATGCAGAACTTTCTTGGAATGCGCATATCTCTAACCTACGCAGAAAATTCAGTCGCGGACAGCAGTTCTCAAGGCACTTGTGGGTCGGACGTCAGCAACTCGTGGTGCTCTGTTAGCCACCTACAGGACTTTTGTTCAAGCATGTTTGGATTACCATCTTCCATTTCTGGTGGCATCCAAACGGCACCTGAGGTTACTGCAGTCCTTAGTGAATGAGTGCCTGCACATCATAACTGGTTGTCTGATGTCGACACCAGTGCAGGCTCTATGGGTCGAATGTGGTGAACCGCCCTCAGAGAATAGGGCTCTGGAACTTCTAGTTGTGTTGTGCATGCGCAACTTGGGCAGGGGGAAAGGGGACCCTGTTGGTCAGATCTTGCATGACTACAGCAAGCTCACAGAGAAGGTGCGGAATCTTCTTGGTGTAGCTGGATGCGGTATGTCCACTCTGCTTCGTGTTTCCGGGCACTGTCTTGACGTAGGTTGGGCTGCACCTTATTGTCCGTGGATCTGGTGCCCTGAGGTCATGCGGATTTTTGGGCAGGCCTATGTTGATTGTGAAGTATATTGTGATGCTTCGTTTATCCTACTTACCCAGAGAGGAGGGATTGGAGTCTATGTGCCCTCACTGAAGGCGGTCCTCAAGAGGAGCATGCATGATGTTAACGGCGAGTGCAATGTGCGAGATGGCAGCCATCTCTGTGGCACTAGATGCGGCGCTGGATTTAGATTTGCCATCTTTTGCAATTCTGACGGACTCTCTTTCCTGTGTTAGCTGTCTACGACGTGCGTTTTGCCGTCTCGCTGTGATCTACACCATCGGGCGGAAGTTTTGGGTGGCTTTACAACGGGGGCCTGTTGTTCTGCGATGGACCCGTGGACACTGTGGCATTGCAGGGAATGAATTCGCGGATGGTTTGGCCCGTGAGGCGGTCGCCCAGGAGGCCCTGATTGTTGTACAAACTGTGACTGCCGTTGCTAGGCGACCTCTGCTTCGCCAATGGCTTCAACAGCAGTGGCAACATGAGTGGACGGCAGATGATACGGGTAGGGCACTGCTTCAGATTAATCCGGTTTGTGGCGCGCAATCGGCCTTGAACAGATTGGGTCACTTTCATGCGAAGGTCCAGTCAAGGTTGCGAACTGGCTACTCGCTCTTGCAGGGCCATAAATTCCGGTTTGCGTGGGTTGACACCCCGTTGTGCCCGGTGTGTGGTGTTGATGTGACACCAGAGCACTTTGTTATTGTTTGTCCTTTGTATCGTCATCTTCGTGCCTCGTTAGCTGAGTACATGAAGAGCATGCCGACGCTTGGTATGTTGCTGATCATTGCAACGGTTGCGACGGCTGGCCAGGTATTTCAAGGCAACAGGGGTCGCAGCGGTCCCCATCATTATCCGTTGACACAGTCATCCAGTGGCAGTCATTCAGTGGCGTCGTTATCTGCGTTAGCTACGTCCTCCAGTGGCACCCTTGTACATCACGGTGCTGAATGCATCTAAATGAAGGTGGTGTAGTGGAGTTGTGGTAGTGTTGTACTGGTATTGTAGTGGACTGTAGTAGGACTGTTGTGTTGTAGTAAGGTTGTATTGGGTTGTAGTAGTAATGGTAATTTGTGTATAGGAGCGTACGGTTATGGATCATGGCTCCTGTGAAATAAATGAATGAATGAAAGAATCAGTGTTTCAGCTAAACGCATGTATTTTTAAACCAAACTAAGCTGCGTTGTTAATGGTAGCTAAAAACGATAGAATTGCGTATTTATTTCGCAGATGCAGGCTTTCAAAGCTGACTTGAATTGTTTCAAAGTGACCAGCAACAATCGACTGCATGCATAAACCTTTGTAGCGCGACGCCATAGCCGTAAAAAAGGTACACGGATTACAAACAAAACGTCAAGTGTGCCGTAAAAAAGGGGTTATATGATTGAATTTTCACTTGTTCAAATGTACACGGATAAAAATTGATGATTTTGAATTGATATAATCAAATGCACAATTGAGAAAATTGCATCTGTTTAAGTGCTGTTGTGCTTTACGAATCATATATTTAAAACGTAAAGCACAACAGCACTTAAACAGATGCAATTTTCCCAATTGTACATTGATTATTTCAATTCAAAATCATCAATTTTTATCCGCGTACATTTTAACAAGTGAAAATTCAATTATATAACCCCTTTTACGGCACACTTGACGTTTTTGTTTGTAATTAATGTAGTGGATAATAATAGGAGGTGTTGGCCAGTAACTAAGCTTAGAGCTTTTTGAAGGCCCAAACGACAGACCCACCATTGAAGGAACCACCATCGTGACGGAACCACCATCGTGTCAATTGTGGTGGGATACAACCGGAGAAACACCGGTACATGTACACTTCCCGGCACCAGGATCGAACCCGGGTCTGTAAGAAGCCAGAGATGTACAGCCTGGACCAAGACGATTCGGGGTCGTGGCTACCCGTGCAACCAAAGGGATATAGAACCCACTGACTATAGGTTCTAGGCAGCAAACCCACCGGCAGCGCCTGATTATCCTTAATGTTGATATTAATAGTTTACAGTCTGAAATTACACACAAGGTAAAAGCATCCGATTAAAAAAAAAATTGTGAGATATATATATATATATACCAAAACCTTGATACATAGCCGATATACGTCATAAAAATCCGACATTTTGATATTTATATAAATATCATGTTATTTTCCAATCCCGCTTGTAAATGAAAACACACGTGCACTTACTTCTGTTTCAGTTTTTTGGTGGCATTCTTCGCAGGTTTTGCTTTGGCCAAAGACACCTCCAATTTCAACGCGATAGGCTCCTACAGTTCCATCAGAATCTGTACCTAAACCCAAACATTCACATTTAACTTTATCAGCAGCGCTGTAAAAAAAAAAGAAAAAAGTGTATGTATATAATATAAAACAAAGCCCACAAGGGTGAAAGAACCCACCAAGTTTCAGCCAATCAAATCAGTGATATCAGAGCCAAAATGGCTGCCACCAAGTTGCTACATTAGTTGCCAAGCTAGTCTTACCGAGTATCAGGCCAAAGGTTAAATAAAAAACTTGACCATTGCTACCGATAGTAGCAGTGGTCAATTTTTGATTTAACTTCTGAGGTAATAGTCGGTGGAATTAGCTCGGCAACTAATGTAGCAACTTGGTGGCAGCCATTTTGGCTCTGACATCACTACTTTGATTGGCTGAAACTTGGCGGGTTCTTTCACACTTGTGGGTTTTGTTTTAGATATCACTTCTTTTATATACATTTTTTTTTTGTGTGGCATCTTATTTTAACTACTGCCCAGTTATCTACTGGGCAGTTATCTGGCCAAGTCTGGTCAAAAAATATTGTACTATACGAACGGAGATATTAATTTTTTTTTTAATTTTGCTGGAGTGAGGGACATCAATCATATAAATTAAAGCGTTTGTTGATTTGATTTGATGACTTTATTGGATAGCCTTGGCCGTGACCATGCGCCCGCTACCACAACAACCATCAACCATCAACCATAAACAGTAAGTAGCGCGGACTGCGGATGTATTAAGAGCTTAGTGGCTCGAAGCCATGCGCCCTGCTACAAACAAGTAGTGCCTATTATTTCTCGGTAAAATTATAGTAAGTAGCATTAAGTTTGTCAGTAGAAAGAGCGCATTGCATAATGGCTTTAGCTCTGGTAAGTACCAATAAATAAATTAAATAAATAAATAAATAAAGACTCCGACGCAAGTAATGTTTATTTTGATTATTTTGATCACCGGTGGCGTCTTCCCAACATACAGAAAAATAGCATTACAAATGATTGCAGTCTTTTTAGTTAATGCCTCCCCAAACGTCAAACCATAAGAGGCACGTATTGGAGTTAAAAGTATGTCGACTACCAAATTTCATTCGTATATCTGTCCCATAATTATTTGTTTTACATGTCAGTATAAAATCAGTAATTAGTCAGTAGTCAGTAGTCAGCTAAAATCAACGATCTTCACACACTTTTATCATGCTGATGCACTTGATTGTAAAAAATACAACTATTGCTTGTCAGGGCACAAAGATTGCCCATTTTCAACAATTTTCAGGCTGTTTCGCCGCATAGGTCGAATACGCTCAGCTCTGATTTCTGTTAAAAACACCAAAGGCTAGTTCAAAGGGTTTCAAAGGGTTTAACGAGCGTTAACCACTCCTGGTCATCTGCCCGAAGCCCTAAGGCCAAAGGCTAGTGGTCAGGCAACAACAATGCAGGAAATAAACAATGACTTTCTTACAATGAAGTTACAATGAAGTGTGACAAATCTTGAACTTGGTAGGCGGACCACTAGCGTGGTTCTTGATATTAGGACTGGCTGCCAACTTGTTAACAATGACGAAACAATAGCATGAGGCCGTTGTGCCCAGGGAACACAAAATACAGGGTGTACCGGAATTTACTCCGGTGTTTCATCTACTTATACAGGGTGTTCCAATATTCCCAGATAGGCTGAATAACTTTTGAACGGATGAGAATTGAAACTTGCACCTTTGGGAACATCGGTTGGGCTGAGGGTTCTATCTAAAGTAAGACTAGTTGTGCCCGTGCGCATGCTGCGCACCCCCTTCCCCTACCCACCACCCCCACATCTCTGCTCCCCCTACCCCTGCCGCATCCCGTTCCTGCACTCCCATAGTGTGGGTTCTGAATATCTCTCCGCTTCCCTCTGGCACCTCAGGTGTTTGGTCTTTGGTTTTAAATTTATCAAACCGAAGATCGAACATGTGAATGGCTCCCACATGCCCTCCCCCCCCCCCATAATTACTTTAACCCTCAATCCCCACACTCCTCCCCCCTCCCGGATTCGCATACGTGTTCCCCCCATACAAGCTTGCCCGCCTCCCCCTCCCCGAAAACGTCGCCCCGTGACATTTCCCCTTTGGTGCAGCCCCGGAAAAGTCGCATGCGTATGTTTGTTTGACTGAAGGCTAAAAAAAGCACTGAGAAATCCAGCATTCAGTAAGCAAGTAACCCTATGTTCAGTTAATCCTTTGAAACAATTCACCTCTGTACCGCGCATTGCGAAATTGTTGCAAGCAACGATTGTTGCCGCCCACTTAAAAACAATTCAACTCCTTTTTGGAAGTGAACATTTAGGAAAAAAATGCGCCTTTCCATCGTATCAGGCTGCCAATTTCGAGGCCCTTTGGTTTAAAGTTGTCTGGTTTAGTAGACACGAGTTGTTTTTTTTTGGCTCAAAACGCCGACAATGGCACAGTCCACGCGACTAAAACTTTGTTGGCCGCTTTGGTATCACGACAATACCAAAAAACGAACCCAAAAAACGGAGCTGCAGGTCTGGTAAGTGGCGCCATCTCTTCGAAAACTTTGGAAAAAGTGTTATAACGCGAACTTGTAGTCCAAGGCCGTCTATAGACGGCGACATGGCAGGTTTGGTAAGTGGCGCCATCAGTTCGAAGACGTTAGAAAAGTGTCCCAACCCGAATTTGAAGGCGAATCCCGTCAACAGATGGCACTACAGGGTGGGGCACTTGATTTTACGGCGGAATGGCGTGGCCGGTGACTTGGCCGCCTGCTCCGTATTATATATGTAGATGATAAACTACATCTGAAGAACAATTTTTTTTTAATGACTGGGTTCAAGTTTTCAATCGAGGGGCCAAAAATGGTATTAAACCTAAACATTTATTTCCATTCTTTGTTTAAATTACGTAAAATAGAACGATTTTCTGTTATTGTTATTTTTGTAGCTGACCAACGCAAAACGAGGAGAGAGTTTTTTTTAATACAAATTGCGCTCGATTTTTCGAAAGTACTTACCTACAAAATCGGCTGCAAACCAACAACACTAAAACCTGGAGCAACCAAGTCATCGTTCTTCAGTCGTCTAAACGTTTGAGATTCCCAAGTCTAAGCGTTAGTGTGTATCTGCGTGTCCTTCATCCAGGAAAAAACCTTGGAATATAGAACAGACAAAAGGATACAGATGAGGACATTTCATCAATGACTAATTAGTAATAGCAAGCCGTGAACTATAGGCGGTTTAACGGCGATAATTGCTCGTTTGAGAGAAACGGCTAGTCCAATATCGAGGGGGTGAAGGGAAATCGCCCGAGCGTCATAATCGGCGTTAAAATCGAACGTCATACCTTACCATTAAAACACATATCCGTGAAAAAAGGCGGTTTAAGGCGATATTAGCTCGTTTGCTCGAAACGGCTAGTTCAAAATGTCGGGGATAAGGTCGTGTTTACGCAACGACTCGCCTTTGCATTCTCGCAGCTAGAAGCTAGAAATTATCTGAAATTCCAACATGGCAGCGGTTTTAGGTCTGCCAGCTCGCAACAAAATTAGTCAATAATTGACTTCAGAAGCGATTGGGAAAAGTGTTTCTTCAGGAGGAATTCTTTATCTACTGCCACGAAGTCAGCAAAAATTGCTCCCACTATGTCAGATTTAGCTAATACATGTAGTGTTGTTACCATGGCAACGACACATTTGCCGTGGTGAATCAATTCTAGCTGCGAGAATGCAAAGGTGAGTCGTTGCTAAACACGACCTTATCCCCGGCATATTGGACTAGCCGTTTCGAGCAAACGAGCAAATATCGCCGTTAAACCGCCTTTTTTCACGGATATGTGTTTTAATACTAAGGTGTGACGTCAAGCTAACTTATCGACTTATTTCAGATTTTAAATAATTTTATTTAAACATTTTATTTGTGAATCATAATGAATTTAAGTACATTTACATACGACTGATATGTAAATTCCTTCACTCAAACTTCCTGGTTAAACTTCCTGTCTGCGAAAGTGTCACCTACGGGAAGACGTCCCGTTACCCAGTCCCAGTCACCGACTTTTGTGTTTAAGGTAAAACCGTGTTTTTTCTACTTTATTAGTTTAAATAAGATATAGAATATAAAATGCGCTATTCGCTCGAGTCTCGTAGGTTTTTAGGTGTATTTAGGTGTGTTTACAAAGTGTCAGTAGCCTAGTTTTCGTACCGTCGGAACGAAAGGTTGCCGGGTTGGACCATTTCTCCATGGGTGGGGGGGGGAGGGCTAGCATAGTATGCAAGGTTTTTTTTGCCGTGTTAGTACGAAAAATGTCGCAGGTCGTAAATGTACCTGTTTATGCTGGTTGCAATGGGGTGTGCTGGTTGAATTTGTGTTGTGTACAGTAGTTTTGCAAAGCCGGTCATTATTATGTCACACATGGTGGAGCAGGGGTTGCGTCGACTCCGATTATCAAAAAAGTGTGGGTTAGTATCAAAATTAACCCACGGTGACTATGTGTGTGGGTTTTCAGGATAACCGTATATAACGGGCTACATTTTTAGCGTTAGGATGTCAGCGTGACATCACCACCGTCCATTGATTAAGTTACTCCAGGCTTCATTCAGAGCAAAAGCTTCCCATCATGCAACTGTCAGCAATGAGAAATTTATTGTGTATGGTAAAAAAGAGATGGTAACAACGTAAGTGTCAACTTATGCAGTCCAATTCATTGGATTAAAAAAATAATAATATTGTCCCTTTTCCCCCAGACATAACTTTAGCAGTTGAAAAGCACGTTAATTCGACAGTTTCCCTTTTTGCGATAAAGATCAGGTTGCAAAGTTAGTAGCGGGGGCGGGCCGGGGGGGTGGAGGTGGAGAGCTCGAGAGTGACGTGAGGATAAACCGGTAGAAGACTAAAACCTAACTGAATTAGCCAAATACACAAAATAGTAAGACGTACACGACATAAAGAAAAAAATGCTTAAACTAAAATGAAACAAGAATATCAATGTAAAGCATGGTATTAACACAAATTATAAGCGACATGTGGTTCACGGCTGTGGCGTCACTTATACTTAGCACCTAACGCAATTTATTTGAATTAAAAAATAATATGTAACAGGGATCAGGTTTCGAAATTAGGAAGGTTGGGGCCCACTAACTCGCTCATTCTCTAACTCGTGTCTCTCTAACTCAATCTCTGACATTTCTTTACCACTCTCTCTCTCAACCTCTCTCCTTCTACATCTCTTTCTCTCTCTGCCTCTCTCTCTCTCTCTACCCCTCTCTACCACTCTTTCTCCCCTTTCGCTATCTCTACATCTCTCTCTACCTCTCTGCCTCTCACTATTTTTCGCAACCCTCTATGCCACTCTCTCTCCCCCTCTCTCTCCATTTATCTCTCTACCTCTCTCTGCCCCTCTTTCTCTACCATTCTGTC
>JAHWFP010178361.1:68698-80517 GCA_023313725.1 Lithobius niger | reverse complement strand
AAATTCTACTTTTTCGGTCCCTCTCCCCCGCCCCAAAATAAAAAAAAATTCTAAATGACACTCTTGCAATTCCCTTTCTCACACCGAACTTTCTTAACTGCTTCATGCCCCATTTTTTGGGAATATTTTTAAATCTAGCTGAAAAAAAGATAAATTTACAACTCTCACAGTAACAACTGGGCTCGATTTCTTCCTGTAACCTCGAGTCCTTCCTGTCGCTGTGAAAGACATAGTTTTATTTATTAAGACGTAGTTTTCTTAATAAATAATCAGAATTTTCTTCGTTCATACTTTCGATTTTGAGAAAAATGTGGTGGGGCGAGCGCCCCCTCGCCCCCCCCCCCCCTTAGCGTCGTCCCTGATATACGACCATGTTCGCAACCCTTATTTCGTACATTGAGTAATCGTGATGGCATGAAGCCAATCTGCATTTAATATAAAGACTAGTTGCAGAATAGCCAGTGTTGTAAAACGTCACGTGTATGTGTGTGACAAAGTAACAAATTACAGTTAAATTACAAATTAACTCAGAGTACACCTACCGTCTGAGCCTTGTTGCTATATATAAGGCCAAAATATTTTCCTTGGAGAGACGGCACGAATGGGGGAGCGTTTGAATTATTGTGATCTGGAGTTCGTTGGTTCGAGTCCGGATCAAGTCATATCAATAAAATATAAATCCGTAATAAAGGCCTTTTACCTATTATTAAAACTAGGGGGTCGTAAGAAAACGACTTGGAGCTTTTCGAATATCGCCTGTTCGCCTATGTGTTAGGTGCACCTTGCTTGCTAAAAAAGGACCCTGGTTCAAATCCCGAACATATGATGGCAGGAACATTTTTTTTATCATTATTGCTGTTCAGTTCTCTTCCTTAACCGTTCGCAATACTGGATCCATTGTCCTTCTTTGTTTGTTTAAAGGTACATTCTTCCCAACGCCATTTTTCTCGATCCACCACATCAAGTATGGCCCCAAAGGTCTATTTCCTTACCGTAAGTAAATCCCTTTGCTAAAAAAAATCCGTTTTAAACTTTGGCGTCTAGAAGATTTTCTGATGAATATTGCGAACTAATTTAATCTCATCCTGCGATTGAATGATCCTTTGCGCACTTACAATAACCTTGACGTTTCAACTGTGTGTGTGCATGTACTAATTTTTAATCGTTTGCTAATAATTACCATGGGATCAAAAATCTAAAAAACTAATGCGGTAAACATTAAAATTATTTATGCCAATAGATCACCGAAGAAAAATTATAAGATATTAACCTAAAAAAAATTGTAAAAGCATAATTTTAAAATCTGAAAATCATGCCGGTTTGTGACGATACAATTAATGCGCTCATGCTGGTTCATCTATTAGGCGCAAGGCCAAATTAGGGCACGTTTATGCCACCACTCGCTTTGCATCCTCGCAGCTAGAAGCTAGAAATCACCTCAAATTCCAACATTTAGGCGGTTTTATGTCTGCCGCCTCGCAACGAAAACAGCAAATAACGTGAGTTCAGAAGCGTTTGAGAAAATTGTTTCGTCATGAGGAATTCTTTATATTATTGGCACGGATTATAAGACTGCAAGTGTTTACTCAAACGATGTCGGATTTAGCTAATCCATTTATGGTTGTTACCATGACAATGTCACCTTTGCCATCGCGATTGAGTTCTAGCTGCGAGAATGCAAAGGCTAGTCGTTGCATAAACGTGCCCTTAGACAGTAGCTGCGTTCCTCGTTGCGAGAAAAGCAGCTACTATTTCAGTTGACCTTAGCGATGGTAACATGCGCGGATGGCGATCTGCGCGTGGCTGTTATATGGCAGACGGAATGTTATAAGGGAGGCGGGATGTACCTTTAGGGTGGCTGCACACCAAAGTCGACAAAACGTCGTTGCAAGACGAAACGTCGCATCTGGTGGAGAGACCCCCGTCACACGAAAGTAGAAGGGGCTTCGCTTTGCTGTCGTGAGACGCCTAAAGACGTATCGCGACAACGTCGCATCCGGGGTGTGGCGCTCAGCTCGTTCCTATGGTTTTGGGGACGTCTGCGGTATGCTGACACAGCTTTCGACAAAATCTCCTGTCGTGCGCCGTTTTGTCGCCTTTGTGCGGCCGCCCTAACTACTAATATTTACTGCCAATTTCGTTTCTTTATTTTCTCCAGGAGCAGATTATGTGCGATGTTTTTGACCTGCATACGTTCACTTTAGCACCGGCCCTTGATCGTGTAGAACGTGAGGTTTATCGTGTTTTTTTTGTTTGTTTGTTTTTTGTTTCTCTGTTATCGCAGATCCAGCCAACATGTTGTGCCGTGTCATAAATATTAGATTCAAACATGGTGGAAGCAACCTGTTGTGGAGATAAAAAAAAATTCGTGACTGAAACGATGATTGCTATTTGACAGTTTCGGCCTTTTTTTTTATTATTATTATTGGTCGGTCAGTAACGAACCAAGCTGCTTTCTTTGTCTGCATCGCCACATTTCGTCACGGAAAACTAACATTAAACCACATTGATTCGAAAACTGCAACCGTTGAGTTGACGCTTTACTGAAAACTACCAATTTTTATTTTGTGTAAATAAATGTTAAAAGTGCTTTTTTTTTTGTCGTGACGTGGTTTTTTTTTTTTATTGATGTGGATGTTTGTTCACTTTGTTATTACATTGAACGATAACAGTTTGCACGCACAAGATTACAGAGTAGGACTTACGCCTACCACGTTGATTTTTGAGTTTTATATTAATAACAGCGTAGAAGAAAAATATTACAGATCCGTAATGCATTACGACTGTTGGTTTATTGATCGATCTGCACGCACGCAAATTGTTGGACTGAAGCAGTAAATTTACTGAAAAAAAATAAGGTGTGTTACTCTTGTTTATTAAATAATAAGTGTTTTTTTAACTAGGAAAAAAAACCCCAAAAAGCCCACTAATCCGTTGCAAACAGTATTGCATAAAATAAAATAAAAGAATTTGATTTCTACCAATTTTACTACTATTTCTGGGCACTGATTTCATTACTAGCAAAGTGTGATAACCCGAGCGCAGTTTAAACAACTCACACTAGGTGTTGGATGACAACTAGCGTATTCATATTAGCACGGCCGGCAGCAGGGCTGGATTGGTGCTGTTTCTAAACAGAGGGATGTCTGAGGGAAGGGAGGAAAACTGTTTCTTAACTCGAGGAGACTGATCCAAACTCCTCCCACGTGACGTCATGGAGCTGAGATGTTGCTGAGGAAAGTGAGGCAAGTTCTTTCTCACTCACTTACTGATCCAACATGGCTGCCATCACGCATTAGTAGCTGAGATGGTGGTGTTTCTAAACTGTAGGAAGTGAGATATGGAAAATGTCTAAATTTAGAAACAAATTCCATTTAAACATAGATTAATCATACCATTTGTATTATGTTCTTAATAACATTTCTCTTGCTGAAAATAGATGTGGCAGCGATTATTGCTAATTTTTCTAATGTTGAGAACGACAAGTGAGGCAATGGTGTTTCTAAACTGATCGGTTTTGGTGACGTTGAGGGGCGTGGCTTAGAGGATTCCATCACACTCTTCCCTCTAGTTTAGAAACACGCCCATATATGAGTAGGCCCGAGAGGCCCGGGCCTACAGCGGCACTTTTTTTAGGGGCGGCATGACGGATTAAACATAATTGGACGTGAGAAAAGCTCGTGCGAGTTTTTGCGGGCGCTCGCCTTTCGTGAAAATGTATTAACTAAAAGCTGGCGCCATCCAGCATTGTTGTATCAGTGCTGACTGAGCGTAGGAACGGTGCTATGCGGTAGATGAATAGGGGGTGTGCTAACTTTTTCTTTAAAACGTAGTTACGTTATTTACGAACTTTTCATTGTGTGGCCACTCTGTGTTGGGTTGGTTGTCGTGTATTGATCGTAGTAGCGAAATAAAATGAGTAGACATGAGCGAGTGAAGCTAAGCGGCGGTGCTCAGTAAAAAAAAAAAAAAAAAACAGGGTGAAACAAGGGAAATTTTTTGCCCTACCAAACTTTAAATGGATCGCAAACGAAGATACAAATTAAGAAAGGTGCTGGTTGGGGATTGGGGAGTGGGGGGGGGGGGGGCTATATTAAACATTCCGTAAGTGTCGGGGGGGAGGGTAAGTTTTGGGGGCATTGAAGAGAGGCATTATGGTTACGCCTACAGGCGCCAAGAGCATAAATCCGGCCCTGGCTGGCAGGCTGTGCTTATTAGAGTTGGTGTTGCGCGAAAATTTTCAATAAGTGGACAGGAGGCGGCGGAGCGGCCCCAGAATGCAATGCTGCAACATTTGTCACAATGGGGCAACAATAGGCGAGGCGCACAAGGCTGAACTAGAGTTTACTCGAACAAGGTGTTAGGGCTCGTTTACGCAACGACAGAGTTTTCTCGCTCACTAGCTTTTACTTGAGCAATACTAAATCTGATGGCTGCTTCTCGTCTTTACCGGAGTATGCGGCTTTCGAGTTGTCTATGCGTATTAGTAACCATGGCAACGACGCAGACGCAAATCTCCTCCTCGTGCCTCCCGACACGACGTACGATGCGTGCAACACGACAGCGTCGATTTATGACAACTAGAAAACAATTTTTATTGCAGTACAAGACGACGGACAGATTTCTGAATGACGGTATGCGATGCTTTGTCTTCGATTCGACAACCCCGAAATGGACGCCATGTTGGATTTTGAATTCTCGCTGCGAGTAGCTATTTATTCTACCGTCGATTGATGACTGCTAGAAGCTGTTTTTTCAGCGAGAATAGCAAATTTGGAAATAGCGTGAAATGGCAACAAAGTTGTAGCAATGTTTAAAATGACTGTTGCACTGTGTTCTTTATCCGTGCAGTTATTTATAACACATTTAATTTGTTGTCTGTTCATTCATTTAATAGAAACGGGAAATTAATCGTAAAATAAATAACGGTTGCCTAGCAAATAGCTTTCGGCGAGCGAGATGGTCTCGTAGCGTAAACGAGCCCTGGGCTCGTTTACGCAACGACTGTTTTCTCGCTCACTAGCTTTTACTTGATCAATACTAAATCTGATGGCTGCTTCTCGCCTTTACCGGAGTATGCGGCTTTCGAATTGTCTATGCGTATTAGTAACCATGGCAACGACGCAGACGCAAATCTTCGCCTCGTGACACGGCGTACGAAAAGGAGGGGAAGAAGAGGGGCGAGTAAAACTGAAGGATCAGTCTACTAATGAATGAAATATTGCAAACCCGGGGGAGGCTAAGACCGGGAGACTCAATCCACCGTGCAGCATGCACGGGTCCTGCTACTTGGAATAAATAGTTTCAATTTTTACCGCATTACTCTTTTAGATTTTTCATCTCATCGTAATTATTAGCAAACTATTAAAAATTAGCACACGCACACACACAGATGAAACGTCATGGTTATTGCAAGGTAAATATGAGCAGGATGCCATTAAATTAGTTCCCAATATTCAACCGAAAATCTCCGATTATTAGCAATGGATTGACTAACGGGAAGTAATTAGAGACCTTCGGGGCCGTACTTGATGAGGAGGATCGACAAAAATGGCGTTGGGAGGGAATGTACCTTTAAAGGGAATATAAATAAAACAAACATCAGCCTTACTGGGCATGCTATTTACCAACCTTCGTTCAAACAGCGCTGCAAGTGGGATACGTAAAGGTAAAGTTCTACATTAACAGATCATTACGATGTTGCTACAAAATTCACAGAGAACATTTCCATAAAGATGTATTGATAAACAGACCGTTTTTTTACGGGTCTACAATATGTATCGAACTCAAGGTTCAGAATACTACTGGCCAACATAGCCTCCGCTATAATCTTCGAGATTTTTATAGGTGAATAAAAATACTAGCACTTTTATTACACTATCATGTTGCTGCTTGGGCAAACCACTACAGAACATCACTGTTCAAAATTAAGTGTTCAGCATAGTAGCCGGTTGCACATGGGAATCGCTAAGTGCCAGTTTCCAAAATTTAAACAACTGGGGGGTTCCCCAACAACACACAACTTTTACGTCTCCGATATTTGGTGCGTTAAAAAGAAGGTTTTATTACAGCACAACTACCAAAGCCAAATCGCAACAGCACACCGAATGTGCATGGTTGCCACCAAGTTTTAGGAAGTAGCGATCTCCATTACGGCAGCCGCTAAAGCGGGAGAATTCGGTCGAGAGTAGGGCTATTCATTTACGCAACACGGTATCGAGACTATTTTAAATGAAGCTAATGCGTGTCGTTAACGAAATACTTTTGTTTTTACAGTTGCGTGTTATCCTGTAGTGTTTAAACGCGACGATCAAACGTTATTATTTCATTGAGGTTGCGTCGAAAAAGGCTATTTTTTCTTTATTCTTTATTTGAGCCTATCGGTCTCGCACCATGCGCTCACGATAAACATAGTTAAACACTACTACAAACTAGGTCAACCACTAACACACATACACCATAACTCAACTTAACTACACCCACTAGCAAGCCCCAGAGACCAGCCTCCGGGCTGGTAAGAAAACTGTCAACACTCAAAACGACCCGTCGTCCTACAAAACCTGATAACAGCACGTAAAGTGCGACGAGTGCTGACATTGTCTGGATGGACCACAAGAGCTGCGCTGTTCCCCCCTAAAAGCCTATTCGCTATAAGGAAGCAATAATGTTTTAATGTGCCATGTTTTTAAGCTACTGTTTGGTCGCTGTATCTAATAGTGAAAACCGTTTGTCTCTATCTGGTAGACTACCGTTCTGAAGTCGGAAAAGCGATGGACGGGCGGACGGATAAAGTCGTTGTAGTGGTCTTCGCAGCCGTTTTGACGGTACAGAAGACAAACACATACACTGGCACACAAAATAAAAATTCACTCTAGTATTAAAGGTACATTCCCTCCCAACGCCATTTTTCTCGATCCTCCATATCAAGAACTGCCCAAAGGCCTAATTACTTCCCGTCGGTTAATACATTGCTGAAATTCCGTTTTGAAATGCGGCGTCTAGGAGATTTTCTGTTGAATATTGGGAACTAATTTAATA
This sequence comes from Lithobius niger, assembly GCA_023313725.1. Lineage (NCBI taxonomy): Eukaryota > Metazoa > Arthropoda > Chilopoda > Lithobiomorpha > Lithobiidae > Lithobius > Lithobius niger. The sequence continues at coordinate 73,479 of JAHWFP010178361.1, read as the reverse complement.
GCATCCTGCTAATATTTACCTTGCAATAACTACGACGTTTCATCTGTGCGCGCGCATGTACTAATTTTTAATAGTTTGCTGACGATGAGAACAATAAAATCTAAAAGACTAATGCGGTAAAAATGCCAGGTGATCGCCGACGAAAAATTATAAGATGCGAGCCTAAAAAATTATAAAGTGTGATGTTAAATTATGAAAATCTTACCCAATTCTTGCGTTCATGTTGGTTCGTCTATTAGGACCAAAGGCCAAATGAAATAGTAACTGCGTTCCTCGATGCGAGGAACGTAGCTATCTCAGTTGATCTTGCATTACTACGTCGAGTCTCGCGAAAGTTGACATGCGCGTGCCTGTTGTAGGACAAGGTCCGAGAAAAAATGACGTTGGGAGGAAGGTACCTTTAAGATCTCGCTTAGCTCGGCTAATTATTTACAGAGGTTTGTAAGTTAGCATTTTCGCATATTTGTACTTATTTGTAAACAAAAATGCTAATTCAGTAGTGTGGGGTACGACGTTACAAGTTTTTGGTTTAATTTTATCGACGAACCTTCTCCTCCAGCCAATACCAAAACACGCCACCAAGCCACTGCCCAGCAGCAGCTGCTGATGTGATCCATTTTGACGTAGTGGCCGTCGGCCGCAATAGTGATTTTCCGTGTTCGCCTATCGCTCACGGTCAGTGGGGATCGTCGAACGCTTACTGACCAGCATCCCACAGAAACCTCTTCTCCAGTTCCCACCACCACCGGGGCCACCACCAATAGGGCCAAGAGGCCAGCACATGACGCTCCAGGGGTCAGCAAGTGGAAAGTTATAGAAAAAAAAAGCAAAAACACCCACAACACCACTGATGTCTCGAGGGAATCTGGATCGAACAAGCATTGTGTGTCCACGGTTTATGTACTCATGTCGGTGCTTAAATTTGAGATGTAATGTCCTTAGTGACCCACCCTTTGCTACTTTTTTTCCTTGAAGTCGAGATTTTGTAGTTGGCCGAATGAGCGAAGCGAATGAAGGGATGTTTCAACGGACAAAATTGACGTTTTGGTCTGTCTCAGTAGTTACGGCCAAAGGCATAAACCGATTCGAACGAATTTGGATAGGAAAATTCTTCGAAATAAGGCTGAACCACGTAGGCGCATACTTCATTTTTCCATGAAAACAGTTTTGGGGAGAATGGGGGGGGGGGGGGGGGGGAGATAATTCGAGGTAGAGCATTGGGCAGAAATCATGTAATTAGAGCACAGGGGAGAAGATATTTAGGTGAAATTATGCGGAGCAGGATATTTCCATTACAAAAAAAATATTCCGAATTAAATTTTCTTTTTTAAAGGTTGGGGGAGGGGGGGGGTGCAAGAGCGGACAAAGTCTATTATTCACACAACTAGAAGATTTGGTGTTTTGCTCCGTTTATCCGTCTGTGTCTGTTAAATAAATACGGACGCAAACCTATTCACGTTGCCTTTTGGACTTAAATGTCAGACTGACTGAGCAGGGAATCGAACCTACTACCTTTGAACTACTGAGCTCTACATTTGGTTTCATGGTCGTAGGTTCGATTCCCCACTCAGACAGTGCGACATTTAAGTCCAAAAGGCAACGTAAATAGGTTTGCATCCGTATTTATTTAACCCTTCTCGAGCATATTTTGCGTTTCGTCCTGTTTAATTCTGTGTCCGTTTTATGCCACAATTACAGCCAAACACATAACCCAGTTCGAATGGAATTTGTAGATGTATGCTTTGACCTTGTGTCGAATGATACATTTTCTACTTGGTTTTTCGATAAACGCATTTCTTAGGGCGAGGAGGGGACATCCATATACATAATCGGTTTAGCACGGTAATTTGGTATTGCGTGGATCGATTGTTAACAACATGTCGTAAGACTTAGCTTCTCTGGTAACCAAAGGCGAACATGGTAGTGGCGACACACGCGAAGGTGGACGCAAAGGCCTGTAGCACACGAAGGCGTCAAGCAACAAAACGGAATAGTCCAGAAACGTTGCAAAACGAAGGACAGCGAGGGAACGACAGCGTAGGGTAATAATTGAAGTATAGTCTGGAACAAGCGACTTTGAACTTGCTAAGTCCAGCCCGAAGGCCTGAGAGGCCAAGAAACGAAGCCTTAAGCTGACTGCAAGGACGGGAGATGACGTGACAGAGCAGTGTTAACGGGTCAGTGACCATGCTAGAGTAACGGGTGACCGGCGAAGAAGCATTCGTCCAAGGTAGCCGTGCTGAAGGGATCCATGGACGGCCACCTCCCTTCCATTAATCAGGTGACTTTGGTCCTGTAAAATTCGGCCCAAAGGTCTAAAAGACCAAGGAACGAAGCCTTGAGCCGTCCGCAGGGGCAGGAAGCGTAGCATCAAAAACAATGTCACCGGGTTGATGACCACGTTAGGTGAATAGGTGGCAGGCGAATGCGCAGTCTTCCGAGGGAAGCCGTGTTGGAGGCGTCCGTGGAAGCCCTATTCCCTCCTTCTTTTTTGTCTGGCGTGTTGGAGGGCGAAGGCCGGTCATTAGCAGACAACGACAGCGTAGAACGCAGCCCAGAAGAGTTATAAGCCTCAAAGGCGAAGGGGAAGCACGATGACGGCGGACGAAAGGCGACAGGCAGCGACCGATGAGAGGTGTGCCGGCGAAGGTTCAGCCAGATCAGGACGGTTACCCAGACAAACAAAGGTTGAACCGTAACGAATGTCGAGACGAAGGTCTGGAGAAGTGGAGAGGAAGAAGAGCCTGCGACACTGTTTAGAACGTTGGCAGGGTCTAAGTTGATCTTCCCTGAAGTATACCAAAAATGAAGGACGTATAAGGCTGAAGGTCCAACCACCAACGTCACAATCGTGCCGATGAAGGCGAGGGAAACTTGCTGTCAGCAGAGGCGACAGCCGAAGGGTCATTCGTCGCAGTAGTAGCCGTGGTGATGCCTGAACCAACCAACGATGGCGCACTCGCACCGGTGAAGGCGAAGGAGACCCTGCTGCTGGCAAAAGCCACAGCCGCAGGATCATCCATCGTAGCAATTTGAATCCAACAGGAGGCCGAAGGACGGCAAGTTAGACGAAGGTCTTGGTAGGTATAGGCGAAGAACGAATGACGGCCGAAATCAACCACTAGTGTATAGGAAATTGGAAATGCCCATGCAGTAAAAATACGCACGTCTTTATTTTTACGGTACTAAGTGAAACCCTAGAAGTTGAATGAAGGAGAAATTTCTCATTTTCATTGTTGGCCGATGGAGCCATTCGGAATCGAGTAACAATGCTTCTGCGAGGGAACAATGACTAAGTACGTTAGTAACATCAATTTATTATTTCTTTATTTATCTTACATTATAAACCAAAGTCTCATAGCAGAAATGAAGCAACCGCAACGACGACCCCCGGAAGGGGAGCAATGAAAACGTGCGAGTGTGTCAATTCTTTGGCTTGAAGTTGAACTTGGCACATTGTTGCCTCGACTAACAATTTGGTCTAATAATTATCCTTCTAACCAAACACCGTGGTAATCTCAAGGGCAAGTATCACATGACGTCATGCACACTTCTTTTTCACACGGTACGCATCGCTTAAGGGAGAGGGAAGTGAACGATCAGGCAGCACCGAGCAAATACTGGGAAACAACCACGGGTCAAACAAATCCCCGGGCGAAGCCGGGTACGATGCTAGTTTATTTATAGAGCATAACGGCCTAGTACACCATGAGCTATTTTAAACCTAGCCTACTTAAAAACTACCTAAAGTTACAACCAGTAACGCAGCAGCACGAACCTTGATAAATCAGAACACTCTGCAGGGACCGACCGGGAAACAAGAAAGCACCCTGGGACCCTAAGTAAATCGCTGCTTCGTCCTACAAAAACCTATGGTCCTGCGTAGGGGACCAACACCATACGTCCATCGGGGGCACTCAATACTGTGGTTTAAATAATAACATTGCGTGAGGCTCGAACAGTCATAAAAACGGTATAACAACCGAAAACCTCGTGCGATGTTAAACAATAGGCCTCGGATGCTGCGCGCCCTCGGGCATTGTTTAAACCTGCCTTCGGTTTTCGGTTATCCTTTACTGAATATCGGCTTTCCGAGTTATTGGCCAGGAGGCAACAATGGTCTAACAATGCTTTTTGTATTGTTGAAGCAAAGTGCTTGCCATTCGCGTTAGAATGACCCGCACTTTTCACACTTTGAAATATCAACGAAGCATTTGAGAAATTATTGATGTAGCTGCAGATCTGCTGCTCTGTATATATGTTTAATATATATTTACATTGCCAAGACGGATCCCCCCCCCCCCAAAAAAAAAAGTAGCAGTGACACAACGATGGATTATAGTATATAACTCTATGCTAAAGCCAGTAACTGGGATAGCTGCAAGGGTCACTGGAGGGGGAAAAGAAGGGTGTCTTACTGAAGACAATGCTGTTAAGAGTGGATTTCTTAAGCCTATAATGCGCGGTTTTTGCCCTCTTGTTGGCAGTTGCTGCCATTTTTAAGCAAGTGGAATTTTTATTTTCCAATTACAACCTAGCAACATAAGGGATTGGAGAAAACAATGTTTTTTTAAGCCTATGAAATTCTCTGTCAAAGCACTGCCTTGACTAGAAGTGCCGTTGTTTAACCCTCCATTTTAATCTGGTACCCCTTGCAGCTATCTCTCTTGTAGCCAATATGACGTCACATGACGCTGCTCTATCGGAGGGGGCCCTGCATGGAAAAAAGTGCGGCCATTTGTATGTGTAACTAATTTTTTTTTGGGGGGGGGGGGGGGGGG
>JAHWFP010178361.1:42404-68598 GCA_023313725.1 Lithobius niger | reverse complement strand
GGGGGGGGGGGGGGAGGAGAGAGGCGAAATTTTATGCCCCCTGCTAGAAAATGTACAACCACTTTATTTTTGAGGTACGATTATTTTTATTGCGTTACGTAATGTATGGCACCATATGGAATAAAATATGTTTGAAGAAAACAGCAAATAAATAAAATTTGGTTGTAGATTTATATGCCCCCTCTCCTCGTTCTAGGGAGGCACTTTATGTCCGTTTCAGCCCCCCCCCCTCCCCAACTGTTAGTTATGCCATTGCAAGTCGATAATACGTACTTTCGAATAATACTGTTGCTCCATTTCGAAGTGCCCAATCACCGTTCTAGCAGCAAAAACTCAACGACGAATGGCCCTTTCAGACAACCCAAGCATTAAAAATGTTCCGTGTCCAGAGCATTGTAGCTTGAAATGAGAAGTTGCCCCGTGATTACGCAATAACGAAAATATTGTAACAGTAGAACACTTGGTATGTCGTGCAGGCTGACAATTTTTAAACATTGTTGGCCAACCCCTATGCCCCTATCACCGTTGAAGTAACGAAAACCCAATGACAAAACTAAAGCTGGATAAGGCCCTCAACCTTGCGCCATTCGCAAACAATTGCCCGAGGGTGCTGCGCGTCTTTGTCCATTGTTTCCGAAAGACCCATGGTTTTCACGCATTATTTACTCTACAATGCAGTTCGTCGTGGGGCAGATAACCCAGTTTGGGATTCATGCCCCCTAACACCAAACAACAACAACACAGTTTATCTCTCTTGTAAATACGTTGCCATTTTGTGATGCTTTGGAGTGAAATAAACATATCTATATGCTGCTATAAGCGATGTACTCCAACCTGTAAGAAATTCTGCACTGCGCTGGAACTTAAAGGTACATTCCTCTCAGCGCCATTTATCTCCATCCACCACAACAAGTGCGGCCCCAAAGGTCTATTTACTTACCGTTAGTCAATCCTTTGGTGAAAATCCGTTTTAAAATGTGCGTCTAGGAGATTTTCTGTTGAATATTGGGAACTATATTTACTTACTACATCCTGCGATTATATGATCCTTTGCGCGCTTACAATAACCATGACGTTTCATTTCTGTGTGTGCATGTGCTAATTTTTTAATGGTTTGCTAATAATTGCCATTAGATTAAAAATCGAAAAGACTAATGCGATAAAAATTAAAATTAATTATGTCAATACATCGCCAAAGAAAAATTATAAGATACTAACCTAAAAAATTATAAAGTGTGATGTTAAAATACGAAAATCATTCCGGTTTGTGACGACACAATCTTTAACTTGACGCTGCTTCGTGTAGTATTCCCAAAGTCAACTGAGGTTCTACCTGCGTTTCTCGCTGCGAGGAACGCAGCTACTATCTCAGTTGGCCTTGCATTCCTACGCCGAGTCTCGTGAAACAGTGCGATAGTAACAAGCGCAGATTGGAGATCTGCGCGTGGCTGTTATAAGGTAGGCCGGATGTGCCTTTACGCGCTCAAAAGCATTAGGCGACCTGGTCGCGCGGTCAGGTAACTGCAGCCAATGAAAATAATTAGTGCGTGTGTCGCGAGTTTAAATCCGGGTCTCAAGGTTGAAATTATGCCACACCAGCAAGGTGACGCTGATGACGTCATTTGTGAAATCTGCCAAGCCCAGAGTCCACATGACGTCAAATTGTAATGACCCATTGTCACTTCAAAAGTAATATTCATTGTTAGTTGAGATGACGCTATTATATTAATTGTTGTGACAATTTATAGCTGTGAACTGTCTGTACTTAATGTTTGACGTCATTTGTAACGGCTCGAGCTCGCTTGGTTTTCTGCCGGATGCTCCCATCAATTAGGTATACAAGCGCTTAGCCGCAGACCAAATCTTCCATGTTAACACTTTTCGCCGGTCCAGGCATGATCATGCGAAAAATGTCGATGCAAACGTGCTTTCTGACCGAACTTTTTTATTTACCCTAAACGGATAAGTATGAAACATCGACTGAGGGGGCTACTACATACATCGAGATTTCTCTAATCCTGAAGCGTATGACGCAAGCAATCGTGAAACTCCGGTTGCGGGCTCATTCTGTGTGCGACCACACACGCCAAGACATGTACGACGCATGCGCTAAGCTTTAACACGGAGGATTTGGTCTGCGGCTATGCGCTTTTTCCATACACCTTGAATTCATTCCGCCACCAACACTCCAACACTCCGCATCGAAAGGTAATTTTGGCCATTTTAATTAGAAATTTTCCTTTTTTGTCCCGTTTCTCCAAATTTAAACTCAACCCAGACCAGTCCTGTTGTTAGTGTTCCACTACAACCCCGCAATACCAAGACTTGCCAATATAACTGAACCATAGCCCAAAATCCACCATCATTTTAACTAACCCCGAGTAAGCTTAACATTTGTGGCATTCTATTTTAGGCCCCGAAGTAAGGCATGAGTCGCCGCCATCAATCAGGCAAGCCAGAGCTTAACATCGCTCAATTTGATTATTAAAACGCCACCAAAACTGAACCACGACTTTGGGCCTTATTTCATCAGCTTGGATTCTGATTTAGAATAACCCCAAACTTTGACGTTACCCATTGTTTTATGTCCACTTTGTCCCTTAACTGTGGATAGATTTGGAAGAGCGGTAGTACGAACTAATAATCCCCACACGTGGTTTTTACATAAACGGTAGAATTCTCATTGGCTGCAGCGACTTTGCCGCGCGGCCAGGTCGCCTAGTGCGTTCGAGCCCTGAAAGACTTGCTTAGCTCCTCAAGAACCTATCCAGTACTAACAACCGAAATCAGTGCTACAGGGGGAAAAAAAAGCGCAAGCTGGCACGCGCGAACGAAACAAAAGATGACGTGAACCCATTTCGGGTCAGTAATGGATGACATGAGAAGTGCAAGTCAGCTTCCTTGATGACCCAACACTCGCAGCCCTATCGTGGTCACCCGAGAAAAGAAGAGAAAAAAAACCTGCCAATCGTATCGCTTGTTCATTACTCCCTCTGACGCCAATTGCTCGCTGTCGAATGAGTTTATTGAGTTCTGGCCGCGAAACAAGACCGTATTAAATATGAAAGTTCCGTTTTTTTTACTCGGTCGTAAATAATACAATGACAACCACGTACCTCCATTCACGTCACTGCTACATACCTTTATTAATGAAGATTTTTAACGCCACTACTGCGTTACTACCAGGGCCGCGGCAAAAGAGGAGAAAGGGGGGCACCTTGCCCCGGGCCTCACCGAGCAGGATGCCTCGCCTCGCCTCTTTGAGGGAAAAATATAAGGCCAAACTTTTCGAGGTTGACGAATTTCCAAAATGGCTGTTGATGCTCATTGATTAGTGTGAAAATCTCACTGCTAGAAAACGTGCAGGGGGGGGGGGGCAAGTTGGCCTAATGGTTACTATGACAGTCTTGAGTTGCAGAGGTCCCGAGTTCGAGTCCGACCTCAGCCACCCCTGGCAATTTCGGGAAGAGAAGGGCCCTGTGATGCCTCGTGCTCATGCCGATTGTGGCTTGTAAAACAACCTAGAAATTTCCGATGGGATTTACCTAGCAAAATTGTCCATCTCTCTCCTTCTGGCGATGGCTGGGAGCGCGTCAAAAGCTAAGGTAGAAAATATACAAATAAAATCATAATATTAAAAAAAAATGCAGCCGTGAAAGACGCAGGAAGACCTTTACCAGGAACGAGACTGTGTACAGTTTAAACAAGTCCCAACACGGTATGGCATAGTGCCAGGAGGATTACAGCTTGGCTTTTACACCGTGTGTCAGATAGCACTGCTTAAAATTTTGCCCCGGTGCTTTGGAGTGGGGAGGAGGAGGGGGTGGGGGGACGAACTAATTTTAAAATTTTGCCCCGATATTCGGAAGGGGGGAGGGGGAGGCCTTAGGTTAAAATTTTGCCCTGTGCCTCCAGTTACCTTACTGCGGTACTGGTTACCTATTCGAAAGAGAACTTCATACTCCTTGCATTGAACGACGGGTTTTTAATTATTTTAGTTGAGCCTAAGCCTGTGAAGCACAATACAGCTCGTATAATGCTCAATTTTTAGTTTTAATATACTTTCGGGGATGAGCCAACTTAAGTGAGCCTTATTAGATGTTTTTTAGAACAGCCGATTCAATTTTGAGTCGCACTACACTTTTTGGAGATGAACCAATTTAAATGAGTCTTATTAGATTTTTTGCAGATGAGCCGACGTAATTCGGAGTCTTACTACGCTATTCAGAGATGAACCGTCTTAAGTGAGTCTTATTAGGCGTTTGTCAGATGAGCCGACTCAATTTTAAGTCTTTTGGAGATGAATCGACTTAACTGAGTCTCAATAGACTTTTTTTTTCAGATAAGCCGACTCAATTTTGAGTCGTGCTGCACTTTCCGGTGATGAACCGTCTTCAGTGAGTTTATTAGGCGTTTTTCAGATGAGCCGACTCAATTTTGAATCTTTTTGGAGATAACTCGACTTAACGGATTCTTATTAGACGTATTTTCAGAAAAGCCGACTCAATTTTGAGTCTTACTACACTTTTCAGAGATGAACCGACTTAACTAAGTTTTATTATAGGCGTTTTTCAGATGAGCCGACTCAATTTTGAGTCGTACTACACTTTTCGGAGATGAACTGTCTTCAGTGACTCTTATTAGGCATTTTTCAGATGAGCCGACTCAATTTGGAGTCTTTTTGGAGATAAATCGACTTAAAAGAGTTTTATTAGACGTATTTTCAGATAAACCGACTCAATTTTGAGTCTTACTACACTTTTCGGAGATGAACCGACTTAACTTTGAGTCTTATTAGGCGTTTTTCAGATAAGCCGACTAAATTTTGAGTCTTACTAGGGGTTTTAAATTGAGCCGACTCAATTTGGAGCCTTTTCGGAGATGAACCGACTTAACTGAGTCTTATTAGGCGTTTTTCAGATGAGCCTACTCAATTTGGAGTCTTACTACAATTTTCGGAGATAACCAAACTTAAGTGAATGTATGTAGGCGTTTTGTAGATGAGCCGACTCAATTTTCAGTCTTTTTGGAGACAAATCGACTTAGCCTAACTGAATCTCATTAGACGTTTTTTGAGGTAAACCGACTCATTTTTGAGTCGTACTACACTTTTCGGAGATGAACCGACTTAAACGAGTCTTAATAGACTTTTGCAGATGAGCCGACTCTATTTTGAGTCTTACTACACTTTTCGGAGATGGATCGACTTAACTGAGTCTTACTAGACGTTTTTCAGATAAGTCGACTCGATTTTGAGTCTACTACACTTTTCGGAGATGAACCAAATTAAACTGAGTCCTATTAGACGTTTTATTTTTTCCCAGATCAGCTGCCTCAATTTTTAGTCTTATAGACGTTTTTGAGATGAACCGACTTACTTAACCCACAACACAAATGTCAGATAACTAAATGCCTGGATAATACAGAAATTAAACAAACCCAGAAAATGGCGCCCAATTCATATACACAAATTGTATTCACTTTCTGATATAACCAAGGATAAAAACAATCCTTTTTTCCTGGAATTGTAGTTTAAATTATAGTTCGTTTCGTTTAAGTGGACTCTAAGCCGTATTTATTTGTGTGCCTTTATAGCTGTGAGTACCGTGGGGGTACGAGCTCTGATCCTTTTTTATTTTTAAACGGCAAAGCCGTCTTTTTTGTCCAGTTAATAACCATATAAGTACATTTCACAGCTTTGAAAGGAAATATTTTAAGTTCCACTACATTTCACATTTTTTAAGTTGATATTTTGACCCGGAGTTGGATTTGAATAGGAGGTCAAAATCAGCACACATTTCGTGGTGGCTTAGCCAGGCGGCTCGTAGATAAAACATTGGGGGTGAGGAGGGGGGAGGGGGCTGCGACTGAAATTTCCGAATGAAACCGACAAATACAATAGCGCACATTATCATTATTATGCCAAATTGGATCAGGAAACAACTATCTGTCTGTTAAAGTCTAGATTTATAAGTTTCATGAGGGGAGCCATTACGACATCAGCAGGAAGGGAGTTCCATGTATTTACAATGAAACGTCGTCAACTGCCACTGCAATGAAAGCCAGATCAAATCACCTAAACATTACACATACAAACGTACACAAGCAACCCATATGAAGTGTTTAGTTAAACTTAGGGTACCGGCTTTGCTATCATTTATAAAACCAACCAGTTCACTGTGCCAACGCGCAAAGCTTGCATCTTCCCAGTGGCGCAGCCAAGAAATGTTTTTGGAGGGAGTCTGGGGGAGTGTCAGTAGCTCCCCCCAATGGGATCCCATTAAGCTGAACATTTTGCGGTACATCACTAATCCGGCTTCTGCAGGTTACTATTTCAAATATTCTTGAGGAATTTAGCATTACGTCATGACTAAAGTTTCGGAGGAGGAGCCCTGGCACCCTTAGCTCCCCCCCCCCCCCGACCCTGAATTCCCAGCACAACTGATTTCAAATGCTATTACCTTCAAAGCCCTACCAACAAAACTTCGGATGAAAACTCGATTTACCAGTCGAGCACTCCGTACATTAATATATAATTACAATGACATTTATTGGGAACTATGACAGCCTATTTGTCTCTTTTACATAACTCAATTCGTAATCGCTCGTGGCTGTCACTCGAGAACCCATCCCGCAGAAATTACGAGCAACCAGAAATGCAATTTATCAAGATTTTCCTCCGTTTCGAACGATACATGGCTTGGCGTATTGGACACTTTTGTACGAGATATAACTAGGGCTGTCGTCACTTCCACTTCCACTTCCACATGGAGCGGGCTCCGCTTTCTTTGGTGTTTGGATGTTTGGCTAAAAAAGGTCGGCCTTTGAAAGTAGTGATATCGTTCAACCAGTGAAGATATTTTCACTTTTCGTCGACCGATTTGGACGTACGGATATACCATTTTCAAGGCTTTTTCACCAGTTTTCCAATAGTCCAAACCCCAAGCAGCTGTCTTTTGTTGTTTGCTGTTTGGATGTTTGGGTCAAAAGGGTTCGGCCTTTGAAAGTAGTGATATCATTCAACCAGGAAAGGCCGATCATTAAACGAAACTGGCCGATACCAAGTTCCGACCCGATTACCGATACCAAATCCCCCCCCCCCCCAATTAAATTAAAAAATTTGCCTTGTAATTTCTAAACAATAATAAACAGCTGTTTGGGGGTTTGGACCATTGGAAAGGTGGTGAAAAAACCTTGAAAATGGTGCATTGAAACGTCTAAATCGGTCGACGAAAAGTGAAAATATCTTCAATTTGGTCTTAACCACTGTTACCCACTATGAGCCGTGGGCTCACGATTTTTTAGCATTGTGTTTATTTAAATTCTTGTTTATTGCCTGTAACACGGTATTTTGAAATTTTGGAATTTTGGTAGTATTTTTCAAATTTCTTATCTGGTCAAGCTCGTTCGGTCACTTCCCTTAGTCTTCCCTTAATCTTCGTCTCCGTTAATTATTGGAACGTAGCTCCTCTATGAAGACAATCTAATGTAATCTCAGACCGCGCATCACGCGAAAACAACAAGGACATGCCTCACGAAATTCCTTACCGACATTTCCAATATCGGCAGTTAATTGATTAGGTTATGATAATGATGATTTAACGAGTGTCCGCAATTTGGGATCAATTTGTAATGCCTTCCGTGAAAATTAAAGGTAGTTTTTTTTCTTTTTTTTTCGAATTTCGGGCCATGTGCGTAAAGTATACTTGTTCCCTCTATTGTTTATTTTACTATCGAAAGTGATCGTGGAATGTATTTATATTTCTGCCTTTATTGTGTAGCGCTCGCTGCCCCTACCTTCTAAATCCGTTAGCTACGCACCTAGTATGCACTATCCCGTTGCCTCACACGTTTGTCGAATTAAATAAATACGCCAATGAGATATAACAAACGGAGCACTGTGACAAAAACATGGTTTCCTACTAAACCAGTGTATGTTCGCCATGTACAGCTAGTTAAAGTGGTTTCTCTAGACAGGTTAATCCGGCGATATTCTGAGCCTAGTTCGGCATTTTCGTTGCTATGGACCCTTCACCTGTAGCTATGCACATTTATCTTGTATTGTTATTAACTCTTTATGTTCATGTATTCATGTTAAGTTACGGGAAACCACTTCTGTATTAATTTGATTGTTAGGTCGTGATGACACAATCGGATATTTGTGGCAATTATGACACAGTGCTTCAAATTAACTTGCGTTCAAAGTTGTGACAGATAAACAGTATGTGGCCTAGTGGCAGCATTAGAGCGCATTAATGAAGCCAGCCAATGGAGATTTTGACGGGTTCTCGGGGAAATACGTGGTGGCAGTTTAGCTTCGATCTAGAAATGTTCATGTACGCTTTGTTTGAGCGTAGGCTAGCCAAGTATTTACTGCTGCGTATTTCAGAAACCAGACATCGCAGAAGTCGATTTGGTTCATTGGGGATTTGGCTTCAGTGGGTCATATGACTCAGAAAAAAAAAATAATAATAATTGAACATTTTTTGTAGACGATTCCACGCTCTACAATTTCGGATTAAACATATTTTCATGCCTGAGCAGCCGTTTCCGTTATGTATTGAACAAAAAAAAAACGATTTCAGGCGCCATGTTTTTAAGATGGCGTCATTAGCTCCACACCGCTTCTACACCGTTTATTGGCTGATCATTGAATCACTGAAAAAAAAATCAAGAGACTTTTTTTTGTAGAAAATGTCATGCTCTATATTTTTTTGACAGAACTATTTTCATTCCTGAGCAACCGTTACCCAGATATATTTAAAAAAAAAAAACTGTTTTCGGGCGCCATGTTTCCAAGATGGCGGCGTTAGCTCAACACGTACTGCTGAGGACTTTAGTATGTTGGACTTGATGTCATTACGAAAGTCTGTGCCAAAAATCAGCTTCTTATGAATTATTCCGAGCATTTGACCTAATTTGACTGATCTAAATAGATTATTTTAGGTCTGGGGCACACTGGGTAAAATTCGGTCATGTCATTAACTCAATGTCCCACTCATAAAAACCGTCACTCATCCTATTTCTTTAACCGTTTGAACGAGGGGTTGAGATGTGAGGGACAACTTACTGTATTGATGCCCGGGGCAAATTTTTAACTGAGCCCCCCCCCCCCCGCCACCAAAAAAAACCCCACAAAATCCTTTTTTCCCCCATTTATTTTAGCTACTGAATCTTATCTTCATCCCGTCAGTATTAAAGCATAGTACGCCTTCACGGTCGAGACAACCCTAATCACCCTGAGAGAGTGGTGTCTTTACTTTTTGTTCCTCCCTCAGTGATTCGACGCGAGGCCCCTGCCAATTTCCCCCCTTTTTCTCTCCCCTTACTACGGCCCCGAGTTTAAGGGGGGGGGGGCATTCAATAGGGGCAGTGGAAGGTCGGTAGGTGGGGATGGGTTGAGTGAACAACTGCTTTAAACAGTAAAATTTAATCATAAATATTCATGCCTCTCTATCCTATCATCTCACAGAAATTGACGAATGATACAGTGCACGAATTTGTGAACTTTTATGCACGGATGGAGAAAAGTAAGATTTCATTTTCATTAATTCACAGTTTTATAATTGTACGCTGAAGATGGTACACTTACTTTTTATTTGGAAAACGGCAAACGATGAGGGTCAGTCAACAAATTCTTCCCTTAAATATGCTGAACACCCTCTCCCGCCAAATCCCCTCTCTTGTCAAAAACGTATAGTTCGCATAGCCCCCCCCCCCCCCCCCTAGGCTCCCTCTCGCGTGGGTGGGCAGAAAGGTCTGGGGGAAAACGATATTAAGAAAAAACATCCAGAGGAAAAAGGTCCTGAAGAAAAAAAATATGGGAAAAACACTGGAAAACAGGTCCAGGAAGAAAATGCCTCCGAAAAAAAAAATAGTTTCGGAATAAATACACATAAAATATTCTTGAAGGAATTTGTAATTAACTGCGGATTCTGATACGTAATTCGTATAGCCAGAGCAAGGGCTGTAGCGCGAGTGAGGCAGGGACTTTACGCAGCCAATCATAGAAGTGCAGTACTGGGGTATTTTTCTCGCGAACTTTTCCCTTCGACCTTTTTCCCTCGGACTTTTCTGCCTAACGTTTTTGACCGTTTCTGCCGAAGAATTTTTTTCCTCAGACCGTTTTTTTCCTAGATTCTTTACGTGTTATCTAGGACGTGCACCCTTAACATTCCTGGACAAAACCCCTTAATTTAACTAGATGAAACCCGTGTTTGGGTTTGATGGACCGTTTGCAACATTGGGACGTTTTGGGGTCTCGTGTGTTTGCTGTGAAAGACGTGTATCCCGTCTGCAGTATATGTAGTTTTGTGCACACTGACTAACAAACGCTGATCTTCGTTCGTTTCGATCACTGAATCAGCGCCCTCCTTGACCCTGACTCCAACCACTTACATATGAATATTTCCTCCTGAAATAAAGAAATCCGCCTTTGTACAACCAAGTCCAAACTTTTAGACCGCCGGTTTCGTCATTTTTATTTTATTTTTTCTGGGAGAGGCAGTGAAGTAAATAGCGCTTTGAATATTTAACCGAGTTTCACTAATCCTTTAACTTTAAGCGTCCAAAACAACAGAACCTTTAGCCAACGGCTGAATACTTAAAGTTGCATATACCTGAAGCATTATTTTATCCTCTAGGGGAAGTTCGTGCTATGCCCTGGGCTGGCCATGAATTAAAGTTTACGGACACACTTTTCCGGACACATTTTTCCGGCACTCTTTTCTTTCCGACATTTTTCAGTTTGAACCTGTTCGCCGACGTACAGAGAGAGGGGAGCAAAACATTTGATATGCTAACAATGATGAACTACAACAATAACGAATTTCGGAGACGAAGAATATCGCCCGCTTTCCTCATGCTGGAATCCAACAATGGCTCGGGCACTGCGCGCCCTCGACATTGTTAGATCCCAGCACTCGGAAAGCGGGCGATATCCTATACTTTGAGCCCTACAACATAAGGACTAAATGTACTACATAAGCCTTTTTTCATGTTAAAACCAGAATGAATGAATTTGTTTATTCGGGAGCCCGGCCCAAAGCCACAATACTCCCATACAAAAATTAATGCCACACAACTCAACCACAGCACACAATCCAAACACAGTACACAACTCGGAACGCACAGAGAGAAGCACTAAAACTACTTAAACTATATACCGGTATTTTAACAATGCACGGTATTTGGTACCGTTGCACTTTCGGCACTGCGGTACACCGTGAGAACGGGTTTACCGCCCAACACTACTGGTGGCTCTTGTGGAAGTTTTACAACTCTTGTTGTATACTGCAACTCGTTTTTATTAATAATGTAGATTCTCGTCTCGTTTCTTCCTGGAAAAAGCAATAAAATTCCCCTTGGGCTGCTTCTGAAAATTATTTTGATCCGTTGACCTTTTAAAAATCATGGGAAAAAGACAGACACTAGCTATCTTCCATTCGCATTTCTCCAAAAAAAAAAAAAAAAGCTTCGTGACTAAATCAATAATGTAATATCTTCCAGAGCGGTGCCATTCCTTTTTTTTTGTTCAGGAAGCCGTCGTAGAGCAAAAATACTAATAATGATAAATATATGCAAGACCCACAAGCAGACTCAATCATATTTAATATACTCTGACGCAGTAGGAAAAAGCACAAAGGTAAAGCAATTTTAATAAGGGAAGCGAATTGAAATAAGGATGAGAGCACAGCATAGCCTAGCAAACTAGGGACCTGTGATCATACACGTACAGCTTTGGTTGGGTCGGTAGGTAGACGAACAATGAAATTAAAGGCGGATATACATTAAGCTAATTGACTGGGCCGAGTAATGTGCGAGTCGAGTTGACTTGCTACTCGACCTTTAGGCCGGTTGCAGACGAGCCACAAAACGCGCCACAATCGCAGATGCAACTTCTGGCATTTGTGGCTCGTTTGTGGCGTAAAACCCTCAATCAGTGGCAGATCAGGTAAAATGTATGGGATATAACTGGTGCTTTCACACACAGTGTCGCGTTTCTGCGTTTATCGGTAGATTTCCCTGAGCCAAATCGCGCTGCGTGTGGAACGTTGTGGCAAACGGACTACAAAACGCGTGGAAATCGCTGCAGAAACGACGCCACTATCGCGTTGGAATCGACGGCTCCTTTCGCACAGCGCGATTTGGCTCAGGGTGACCTACCGATAAACGCAGAAACGCGCCACTGCGTGTGAAAGCATCAGTTAGGGCGCATTTACGCAACGACTCGCATTTGTATTCTCGCAGCTAGAAGCTAGAAATCATCGGAATTTCCAACATGGCCGCGGCTTTAGCTTTGCCGGCTCGCAACGAAAACGTTAAATAATGTGATTTCAGAAGCGACTGGAAAATTGTTTCGTCAGGAGGAATTCTTTATCTTATTGTAACGGACTATCCGATTGCAAGCATTCACTCAAATGATATCATATTTAGCTAATCCAGGAAGCGTTGTTACCATGGCAATAACACATTTGCCACAGCGATTAAATTCTAGCTACGAGAATGCAAAGGCGAAACGTTGCGTAAACGTGCCCTTATATCCGATACATTTTTATCTGATCTCCCACTGATTGCTATTATTTTGCCACAAAGGCTACACAAAGGCCAAAAATTGCGTCTGCGATTGTGGCGCGTTTGTGGTCTGTCAGCAACCGGTTGTTGCACTAGGAAAGTTGTTGTGTGTCCCAATAAGCCACCATACGTTGCGATCAAGCAGCTTAAAACTAGCCGGCAAACAACCTTATTGGTAAAACAACCTTATTGGCAAAACAATCTTATTGGTTGTCGTCTGCGGTATGTAAAAAAATAACACCAATAGTTTTGGCAGTTTGCGACAGAGCCAGGATTATTTGCCGGCTTCTTTGAACTCCAATGAGGGCCGGCTTGAGCTACCCTTTCCATCATCTTGTTGCCTGTGCTTATCAAGCAGTCCTTGTCAAGCGGTGAGCGCTATTTACGCTAGTAACCCTTCTGTGACGTTACTTTCCCCATGGGGTATGTAGGAGTACTACCCCCCTGCACACACTGAGCAGTTACCCACAAAATGTTCGATTTACTTTGAAACTTTACGTTTTTATGTTTTAACAGCGATAAAGCTTTGAAAAAGAAGGCAACAAATTTTGCTGGATGACTGATGTGTGGTGTTGATGCAGTCGGTACGTTATCTTATTGTGTGCGCGGGGTATCTTGAGTCCTGGAAGTATTTTATGAGCGACTACGTCTTCCTGGAGGGGGCGGCTTTAATCGACGGCCGCCATTGTTTTTGTAACCATATTGGATATCAACAAGGCACTCTGCTGCCAAAAACGTGCAATCGATTATCTGTGTCGTTCTGCGGCGAACTCAAGATAGGCCGCGCACACTTTAAGCTATACGCCAAAGTATCGAAGCAATCGGCGTGGTTTTTGTTGTTCTTGTTTGGATTTTTCGTACCCAAACCCAAACAATAACTCCAGCGACAAGTAACAATAATAAAATAAAAAAAACACACACCTCTTATTCACGGAGCCAAGTTTCACAGCAAATCGCAAAGTACAGCTGGAGCAACAATGCTGTTGAGGCAACAATTCACGCGTACTTTATATGACGTTGGTTTCGTTTGTGCCTTCTTCCACTGTTATACTTTCCGCAATATTAAAATAGACGACAGATGTTACCAGCGACCAAACGCATGAATCTCACAAGAGAAAGGAAGGAAGGAAAAGGAACGGGTAGGAGTCGAGCTCCGATATTTTAAATTAAGAAATTCATTGTTGTGCATTGTTTTTTACATTGTCTTTAGGCAACAAATCCACTGAGCCATACGACGTGCACTGATGTAAAAACCAAAGCAAAAATGATAGACTTAAACTTTGAACGTCGTCCACTAGATGTCACCAGCGGCCAAACGCATGGATCGCTCAAAAGAAAAGAAGGGAAGAAAATGGAACGGTAGGGAGGGGAGAAAAGAAGGAGTCCACTAGATGTCACCAGCGACCAAATACATGAATCGCTCAAGAAAAAGGAGGGATAGAAATGGGAAGGATAGGTAGAGACAGAAAACAAACCCCAGTTTAAGTAGATGCAAAGGGGGGGGGGTTAAGGGAACGGGTGGAACTGAAGAAAAATTACTGGTCCGCCATCTTTCGTCTGCCATCTTTAGTTGATCCAGCGGAAAACCACCTCGAAGAGCCGATTACTTTGATGTTTCGTCAGTGACATCACGCTACAGAAGCTGATAATTCACCTTGGATTTAAGGACAACTTTGATGATATATGGTGTCAGTGCTGATCTGTTCAGTGAGTTTTTAGAAAGTACTCGCTGTTTGGTTAAATGCAGCAGTCGTATCAGTAAGTGACAATAACATACAGAATTCCTCTTGAAGAAATAATTTTCCAGTTGCTACTGAATCTCCATTATTGACTGTTTCGTAACGAGCCAGCCGAGCCAAAACTGACACCATTTTGAATTTCAGGTCAGTTTCTAGCATTTATTGCGAGAGCGCTTTACAATATCGCTCGCTGCATAAATACTCCCTCACAGCGAGGGTAAAATATCCGTCGGGGAAAATCCGCCAGGAATACAGAAATGGTGATACCAGGTTGGAGAAAAAGTGGTTGGGAAAGCTGATTTCTCCTCAAATCCTGGGGCTTATTTCACCTAGAATGCTTTCTCCCTTGCAAGGAAGGACTAGTATCCTGGGTGAAATATTATGTCCCGGGATACTTTCCCGGGAAAGTGGAAGAAATCAATTATCAGGGACATAATTTGTGATAAAAAAAATCCCGGGATATGTATTCTGGGGAAAAAGTTGTCTGTGGTGAAATATGTTCCGGGATACTTTCCCGGGAAGGGAAGAAATCAACATCGCGGACATATTTATAAAGAATAAATCACAAGGTAAAGGGTAAACGAAGCAAATAGTCTGCATTAAAGACTGGCCTTGTGAGGATACAAGATATACTAATCTGACAAAAAAAAAAAGAAAAGACAACTGCCTCGAGTGGAACTCGAACCTAGGACTTCCCGCTGACTAGGCCAGGCGCTCTAACCACTGTGCTACTGGGGCGGATGTCGTGGGGGGCACACATTTGTTTGGTGATATCCACTTGTAGGAAGCACAGAGGGTGAAAGGTAGTTA
Source organism: Lithobius niger (assembly GCA_023313725.1). NCBI lineage: Eukaryota > Metazoa > Arthropoda > Chilopoda > Lithobiomorpha > Lithobiidae > Lithobius > Lithobius niger. The sequence continues at coordinate 53,476 of JAHWFP010178361.1, read as the reverse complement.
AAAGTCACTAGGCAAAAGTGAATGATGTCATAAAGTGGTATTTTGCTTCGTTTTTTTTTCATACAAACGAAATGATGTAGTAGGAGTTAAGGCTTGACCAGTCGAAACACAGAGGCGGTTCACTCTGAATAATCCACTGGACTGATATCAGCCCTCGGATATTTTTCACTCCGACGTTAAGGGTTAAGTATTGTTCACGCAGCTTTTCCCTGAGCTGATACCCCCAACAATCATTCTACCACTGCACTTTTCTTTTTGGCCGTGTCAGTATGGCTGAGCGCCAGGACTCCGGCGTTTGGTTTTAAAGGTCGTGGGTTCTATTCTCCGCTCAAGCAGCCTGATATTTAAATCCAAAAGGGAATGTAAACAGGTTTGCATCTGAATTATTGCTACCGTGCAAAGAGTAAACGTGCTCACACTTTTTCATTGCTACCGTGCAAAGAATGAACACGCCCCCCTTTTCATTGCTGACGTGAAAGAATGAACATATTCGCCCTATCGGTTTATTTTTCCTACGTTGGATTGGTTGTCTCAATAATTGCCGATCCCAAGCCACATCAACATCCCCCTCATAGCCAAACACGTATATATGGATAGTACGGATGCTACGACGGGAGCGTATTTGCGTACACTTTAACGGTTCAAGGGGTCACTTCCTACCCTTCTCCCCCCCCCCCCCCCGCAGCATCGCCATTGAAAACAACGTAAAAATCAAACTTTTCTACTTTTTTTTCACCTTTGCTGCTTAGCAAATTTAGTGCATTTTAGCAATACACGTTTTTTATATATTTTTTTGATCTGGTCGCATTTTTTTCGATAGTATTTTTAATAAATCTTATTTTTTAATCGTAAATTTCCGTTGAGTTCCTACTTTTTCCATATTTTCAATTTTTTTGGAGCCAATTTCTACTTTTTCACGGTTTTCCGCATATAGTTCCTTAATTTTTTCAAGTGTTTCTTCTTCCAGAGTCTATTTCCAAGAAAATTTGCAAATCTGCAGTCTATTTGCAGCGTACTTGCAGTCTATTTGCAAGAAAACACGCCATTTAGTTGAAAACACGCCAAGGAAATATTAACGGTAAGCTGCAAATTAGGTTAAAATTCCTTATTTCTAGCTTTTTTTTTTATCAAAAAAATTGCTTACTTTTCGTTATTTCGTATAATCAAAATGACTTTTTTCCTAGTTTTTTTGGTCTTTAAAAACAACTTACTTCAGTCTGGACTTTTTTTGTCGATGTTGTTTACAACTTTGGATTGTTTTTCAAATCCATCAGTTTTGAAATTGGAAGACTTACAATTCCCCCTCATCTCGCCAACGGGTTTCTCTCAGAAAGTCGATAAAATTCACCAAGGTAAACAGACTATCTCATTACGCTGATCAGGCCGTAAAGAGAGAAAAGAAAGAAAATAATAATAAATAAATAAGGAATACCTCGAAAGGATATTTGAAAATACATGTTCAGCATACGCATCAAGATTGTTGTGCTGTTGAAAATTCTAATCCCGAAAACAAAACAAAAGCTGTCCCAATACGAGGAAATTCTTTAAACAAAAAGTTTAAAAATAGGCCTCAAAATTAATGTTTACCCGTGCATAAAGATTTGCCTTAGCGATATTTCTTAGGCGGTAGAAAACCTGTTGTTTCGCCAGCAGCCCCTTAAATCTTCGCAGACAAGCTTTCCAGGGCAGCAGAGAAGTACTCAGTGAAGCAGACATTCAGGCGGTCGTTTTTGCAACAACATTAATACACTTAAATTAACGGAACAAAAAAAAATGCTTCGCCGGTTAGGGAAAAAAAAAACATGAGAGCATATACCCCAATGGCGCTCACAGCTGTGAAGGTACACAAATAAAAATAAAAAAGAATGGAGTTCACTCGAACCAAACAAACTATTATTTCAACTCCAGTTAGAGAGGAACAAGAATTGTTTATACTCACTGATATCTCAGAAAGTGAACGTAATTTGTGTTTGAAATGTGTATTTTGTGTTTGTTATTTTCAGTTTTAGCTCCATGTGAGTCATGATATGTTCATTTTTTTTTAATTGTTTAATTTTGCAGGCTTTTTGTTGTTTACGGCATTTGCTTGGATAGTGTTTGTGAGTTTAAGCTCAACCTGGTTGCTGGAGGTTTACGGATTTAATCGAACCCCTGGAAAAGGGATCTTGACAAAGTCCCCGCCAGGACTGACGGCCAGGGTAGCGTGAGAGTCTACTATGCTCCTTCAGCAGCTATGGGAACTTATTCTGGGCAATTCTGGATAATCTTTCGGCCCCTACGATGATCGGAGGTTTCTCGATTCATATCCCCGGGTTTGCCCCTCCCTTTAACAGATATTTCTTCTCTCAAAAAAAGCTGGTAATGTTTAAAATTGGGCCGGTTCAGCCACACAAGCATTAATTTGCTTCGGTTGATTTAAGGCTCAAAGAAATTAATAAATCTAAAAAAAAAAAATGGAAGTGTTTGTGCATTTATGTGTTTTTATTTTTTGACTGTATTTTTTATGTGCGAAATACCAACCGATTTGTTTGCTTTATTAATGATGTACGTCCATTCGTGGGCATAGAGGTTGGTATGTCACAACCCATGTTGCCTGGAATTGGAGTTCAAATTATAGTTCGTTTCGTTCATTACAGCTGTGAGTTCCACGGGTATACGAGCTCTAATGCTTTTCTTTTTCTGTTCAGTTAATTTGTGGTTATTTTCCCTGCCTTTTTATTGTCACTCTACATGGTACTTAACTAGCGTGTTTCTAGATTCAGAGTATGTCCGCTCGATTCATAGGCAATTCATAGTAGATTCTGCGTCCATTATTCGCGATAAACAACTTGGAAACAATTCACCTGGCTTCCCGAATCCCACGTTGAAGAACTAAATAAGTCGTTCAGTTATGTCGGCCGCTCAATAACACCCTACGCTTAAAACTGAAAAACTTAAGCGAAGTGAAGCGAAAAGGGTGCTTGGTTGGGGGGTTGGGAAGAGACTCCCATTTTGCCAACTCATGTCATGATTTTGCCGAGTAGTTAAAAAAATTAGAGTAGGGCTGCCAGTAAGGTACTTTTGATAGGCTCTGGCAAACCCTGGTAAGGGGTCTTAGGGAGCGCTGTAAGCTCTCCCAGCGGGGTCCGAGGCAGAGCCCCGGAAGCAGAAGCATTTTACGCTATTTTAGTGCCTATTTCTGGATTCCATTGAACACAGAAGCAACAAATTGTCAAGCAAATTTTGGTGATTTTTCTTATAGTCGTTCTTTAGGATGGTAGGTATCGTAAAAACTTATTTGCGACTAAAATGCTTTTTTTTTTAAAGATATTTTCTTTCCAAATTAAACTTACGTCATGTAAAGATACTTATGTCATGTAATGTACCTTTTTATGTGTAACTTGTTATGCTAAAATAAAAGCGAATGCCCCCTTTTTTTGTGGTAGTAAGTTTAGTAGTGACACAGTAAATGTTACGTTAGTAAAGATTAACTTATTTTTTTCACCTTTCGTTCCAAACAAGTCCGTTAAACGGAAGTGACATCATCTTGAACAGGACTGAGGGATTGTGGGAGCTAACTAATCGCAGCAGCTCGTAAAGGAGGTCGAGCGCCGGTGCACACGTGCGTTTTTTGGACGCTGCGGCGCCAGTAGTTCTTATCACCCGGGGGTCTAGTATAGTGTTACAGCCTAACAGAGCCCCATGCTTTTTGGGTATCACATTTAAATCCGTGGGAGGGGTGGAGCGTGCATCTAGGGTCTATTGGTCGGTCCACGTGCACCTAGGATCAACATTTTCCCTCCCTTGAACGTTAGATACCCGCCTCATATCCCTGCCGCATCTATGCGTCGCCCGCCCGGGATAACTGTTTCCTCCAGGTGACTAGTACACTTCAGCACAAAGTTGGGTCTATTGCTCGGTCCACGTGCACCTAGGATCAACATTTTTCCCCCATTGAACGCTAAATACCCGCCCCGTATCCCTGCCGCATCTGCGCGTCGCCCGCCCGGGATAACTGTTTCCTCCAGGTGACTAGTACACTTCAGCCCAGAGTTGGGTCTATTGGTCGGTCCACGTGCACCTAGGATCAACATTTTCCCCATTGAACGCTAGATACCCGCCCCATATCTCTGCCGCATCCGTGCGCCGCCCCCGCCCGCGATAATTGTTTTCCCCCAGTTGCCTTCAGCCCAGAGTAGAAACTACGTAATAACTAGGGAACGCGTTCGTTGGGCTGTTGAATCCCCACCCTAAAAAAAAAGTAGAAAAGGCTCAGCTGGAAGCGCCCCCAGCATCAACTAGATTTTGCCGTAGGGCACGACGTATTGCCCTTTCCCGTTTGAAGCATTTAAACAGGGCAAGTCGCGCGAGACGGTGATCCGTTGCATATCAGCGACTAACTACAATAGAGAAAAAGAAAGAAAAACTAAAATCACCTCGTCGCGTTCACGGGCGGCCGGCCCAGGAGGCGGTCGGTGGGTCGGCACTTTCAGGGGAGTAAGTGGGACACAAGATAGCAGGCCCACAGACCGATCTCCTGCACGAGAAGGATGTCGGAGGTATTTGTCTAATGAAAAACCAATTTAAAATTCAATAAAAAAAAAAATCAATAAAAAAAAAGCGCGTTAAAGTATACAAAAGTATACAAAACACGCAACTCACGAGACGCGCTGAAGGATAAAAAAAATATTCAAGAGTTGATAGTTAGTGAGGTGTGTTCCGAACAGTTATTACAACAGAATGAAGTAAAGATCTCGTCAAAAATCGGGTAAGTCTAAAATTGCTCGGGGCTATAATACGAACAATCCCGCCCCCCAACACGGTGGTCTCCCCCTACGGCCTTCAGACCTCTGAATGGCCTAGACGAAATGACAAGATCGAATGACTATTGTAAAAAGACCCAATCAGTCACGCGTTTCTGTCCATTAACGTAACGGTATATAGGCCAGAGGTCGTGAGGTTAATACTGTTATGGGCGTAGGAATGTAGTTATAACATTTATCGGCTATTAACGGTTGTCAAGAGAGCGTGGGACCCCTCAACTAAAAGAAAATAATCGTTCCCCCCTATCAATTCGTCAAAACAAAAAGTGACGGGCTATATGTAAGCTGTCAGTACTGTCAAAAAATGACGCGTAGTTAACGTCTCGCGACCTAGATCTCTAGACAACCGACTTATTATACGTTAAACCTTTCGTATAAGCCCTTTAACCCGAAAAGACAAAAAAACGGGCTAACCACACAAAAAAAAAACACTGCCTCGAGCGAAATGGGCGGCCCACATCGTGACGTAGTACACGCCTCGCAATTGGTTGAAAGTCATCACATGATTCGAGCCGGGCAATGAGCGACGGTACTATGAGACTAACCAATCGAAAAAATGACCAAAATAGAGTACCGTAACACCCTTACGGAAAATAACCGGTGCTGATTTGTCGAGCAGCTATCCCACTTGAAACAATGCAATTTGGCCAAGTATAAAACCATCACCCCAGCCAAGAATTCACTAACCCGCCGATCTCTCCATTGGAACCAACAACTCAGCAATTGTAGAGGTAAGCATTGTTTAATGAGGCATTACGTTAATATTGAAAAAAAAAAAAAATAAGAGTGCGAGGACTTGGCCGGTTGCTAACGGGCTTCTTTACATTCATGTTTACAGATATCCAACAATCCGAAAGGCCACGGAGCAGTATACCAGAGCAGTGCAAGCAGAGAGGAACAGGTAGGCCTAAATGGTTCCTTTATATCATTTTGCGGAATAGGGCAAAAAAAAACCTAAAGGAAGGCTATGTCCTTTTTTATTTCTTTTCATATACATAGTGAACAAAAAAAAAAATATGGCAACATCATCAGCTTCAGTAGATAGAGTCATTGAAGCCAAAAACACCTACTTCATAGGGGGTGAAATATACGTACAAGTGACGGATTTTCAGGGACGTGCGTACGTACATTTACGGGAATTCATAACCCCAGGAGTAGGGATCCTGCCAGGACGCCGTGGGGTCTCGTTTACTGTCGCCGAATGGCGGGAATTTGTTAAGGATCACGGCATTTACAATCAGATCGTGAGCGAGCGCAACTTACAGCAGCAAATTATGACCGGCCGGAACTATGGAGCCGGCCTAAAAGTGATAGTGTCACAATCTGGCTCAGTCTATCAGGCTAAATTCATACTTGAAAAATACAGCAAAAAGTACATTGTACTAAACTATCACCAATTTGCAGGCTTGATAGGCTACGTCACTGATATCACTATGCTTTTGGACAAAAAACTGAAAGAGATAGAGCCCCCCACAGTTCAGATCGAATCCCCAACATCCCAAACCGAAATGTGGTTGGAGTGAAAAAAAAATAAGTAATGTCCCTTTTTTTTCATTTTTGTCTCTCCCTCACAGTCTCATGGCGTACCAAACCATCCCATATTGCGATTGCTTCCCACTTACCGGGTTAAATTTCATACGAATAGTTCCGACGGTAAACGTAGTGAAAATAGCTATTGGAAAACACGGAGAAAATGACAGCGTGGTATTAGATCCAACAGAGTGGTTAGGGATAATAGCGCAACTCTACTGGCGTCAACCTAACTCGAGTATATCAGTTAAATCGGGGAACGTGTCGATCGAATCCGTGGCCGACAATGTGCTGATCCTTAAAAGTGCAGACAAATCCGTAGCATTAACTGAATTCGATATACTCAGCATGAAATACATGCTCCCTCATATATCGCAGGCAGTCGCTTGCTGGACGCAGAGAATATGCGAGTTGACACCTTCACCTGCGGTAACATTGCCAACAATGGTCGTAAATGAACCGAAGCAAAAAAGAAAGAGTAACGTAGCGGTCGACGGAAGCGAGCCAGAGAAAAAAAAAAGCAAACGACGCCCACAAAAGAAAAGTGATGTTAAAAAGACCGACGACCCGCTCCCTTCTTCTTCTTCCTCCCAGGCTACGCAGGAGCCGGAAGTTGTCGAACTACAGAAATGTTACATGTGTGAACAAGAAATCGCACATCCGAAATGCAGCAAAAACACAGAAGATACACGGCTCCCCTGTCAGGGATGTAAGTTCAATTCCCCGAGCCAAAGAGACCATGATTGCGTAATGCACGCTTCGCTTTTTCGCAGCTCAATTTATTAAACTACTTCTCTGTTTTTTCCAATAGCTTATTCTAATCAAGTTGGGGGAGGCCCGACATTAAAATCATCCTGTCCCGAAAAGCTTCCCGAATATGATTGTCAGACTCAGGGAACCGAAACTTTTAAAAACGATAGATTCAGCATCGTTAAATGTATGGGGAAATACATAAAAAAATTTAGCACTAATACAAATGTCTACACGGTGACAATTCCCCCTATTGACGCCCAGTATTTGGTTAGAAACCGTTTAGACCCTATAGAATATATAGACCAACTTTTCACCGACATATTTGAGCGTGTCCTGGATGGGTTCCGACCCACCGACTATGTAGGTGTGTGTATTGGGGGGAGTGGGTTTGAAAATAGCTTGTTCCTTCCCTTACATGCCAGGGAATCTTTCAGCGTCGCTAACATTTTGGCTCTTATTTTGAAACTTAACCAAAGTGGTCGGGAAATAGATGTATTCAATAAGCTCGAGATTAAAGTAACTCATATCGAGATACCCAGAGGCGGCACTTTCCCGAAAAAGAAAATGTCACGCACAAATGTTATAGCATGACTATCAACAGGGGGAGCTAGGTCGGTCGTGTTCCCAAAAAACGGCTTAGATAAACTTTGTTTGGCTAGAGCGATAGTTTGTTGCAAAGCATTCGCTGATAAGGACATAAAATTATATAGACAAATTCGTAAATCGAACAATGTGCAAAAAAAGCTCGCTTTACAGCTGCACGCCGACGCCGGCGTCTGTGTTCGCCAAGATGGATGTTCTATTGTTGACTTGAAAGAATTTCAGGATTATTTGACAGAATACCAAATTGTGTTATTCCAAAAAAATGGAACGCAGTGCCAGGTTACCTTCGAGGGGCCTTCTAGCTCTAAGCGCATCTATCTTTTCTGCCACGCCAATCACTATTTCGGAATTTTAAAGCCGCGGTTTATTTTCTCATCCCGATTTTTCTGTCATTCCTGTCTGAGGCCGTATTCCCGACCTAAAAGCCACGCCTGCCAAAAGCATAAATGTCCCTCGTGTCATTCGCCTAAATATGTTTGCTTCCTGAAACGCTGGTTGCCATGTTCGGCATGTAACAGATTGTTCAGAAATACGGAATGTTTAGTCCGCCATTATAGCAAACAGCCACCCTTCAAAGACTCTACAGTCTGTAAATCGCTGTTTAAATGCAAGATTTGTTTTCTAACGTTTGAGGGTAATAGCAGGACACCGCATCACTGTTGCCAACGTTTTTGTAAAATATGTAAACAGTGGTGTCGGCTAGAGCACCGCTGCCACATTCAACCTTTACCACTCCTCAAAAAACGCGATTGCGTGCGGTTAGCTGTTTACGACCTCGAAACGACGCAAGTTGAGCGAGTAACTGACAGCAAGGACAGGGATTTTGTTTTACACAGCGTGAATTTGGCGGTTATCGATATTGCATGCACTTACTGTTTTGGTAAACCTACATGTATTCGTTGTGGTGACAAACACAAAGTGTTTATGAACGGTGAAAGCACTCTAGACGATTTTTGTCATTGGTTGTTTGAGTCACATGCCAGGGATTCGAACCTCTCTCTCATTTCACATAATAACTCTGGATACGATTCTCTCTTCCTAATTAGATGGGCATTAGATAATGGAGTCAAACCTACCGACGTCATATATGCGGGAGGTAAAATAATAACCGCAAAAATAGAAGGCATAAAGTTGGTGGACTCTTTCAAGTTTATGTCAATGGCCTTATCCAAGCTACCCGCTAGTTTAGGGCTAGATGAAAATCTCATTAGTAAGGGGTATTATCCTCACCTGTTTAACCGACCAGAAAATTATGAGTACAGAGGTGTAGTACCTAATCTCGAAATGTACGATCCGGATAGCTTGAGTGTCGATGCGCGCCTCAAACTGATAGCTTGGCACGCCGAACAACGTGCCAAAAATGTAACTTTTGACTTTAAACAAGAACTGGTTAAGTATTGTTGCAACGATGTCAGCGTGCTTATGGCCTGCATTCTGAAATTCAGGCAGCTCATACAAGCCGTGTGTCCCAGGTTAGAACCATTCCACGACTGTTTGTCTATCAGTAACCTGGCCATGACTATATTTAGAGCTATCTATTTAAAACCAAATACCATAGCAGCCATTCCATCGGACGGCTATTTTCCCGACCGTAAATATTCGAGAGAGGGTTTAGTCTGGCTAGATTACGAGGCAGCAAAAAGAGGTATTTTTATTCAACATGCGGCTAACCTAGGTGAAAAAAAATTCATTGGCAATAAATACAGCGTTGACGGCTATTGTTTAAGCACTCACACTGTATTCGAATTTATGGCTTGCCACGTGCACGGATGCTTATGTATATCAAACAGGCAACAAAGACTACCTTTTAGTCAGTTAACGGCTCAAGACGCTCACGACAAAGCGATAATTAGACGCAGGGCGCTAGAGGAAATAGTCGGCGTTAAATATGTGCAAATATGGTCTTGCCAATTCCACGAACAAATGAAACGCGACGAAAAATTGCGAGCGTTTGAAAAAGCCTACAAAAAAGTGCCTCCTGTGTTGAGACCCCGGTCCGCCTATCTAGGGGGTCGAGTGGAGACATATAGACATTTGCACGTGGCCGAAAAAGACGAAAAAATCTACGCGGGTGATATAAATTCTTTATATCCCTCTGTCATGCTTCAGGAACGATTTCCAGTAGGCCACCCTACAATAATAACAGAATTTGAAGGCAGTACCGATATTTCGGGATATTTTGGTTTAATACAAGCCCGAGTACTACCACCTCGTGGGCTTTACATTCCTACTTTACCTTATAAGTACGAAAATAAATTGTTTTTCCCGTTGTGCTGCGCATGCATCGGCCAACAGCCAGCGGACGGCAGGTGTAATCACTCGGACGAGCAACGCGCGTTTGAAGCCACATTTGTATCACCGGAATTACAACAAGCTGTCAAAGACGGCTACGTAATATTGAAACTGTATGGCGTGTATCATTTCCCTCAAACTGTAAAATACGACCCTGGGAGGGGGGAGGGTGGGGGCTTGTTTACAGAATACGTGAAAACGTTCTATGCCATGAAATTAGAGTGCTCGGGCTTCCCGGAGGGTTGTATAACCGACTCTCAAAAACAGGCCTATGTGCAGCATGTACGTGATACTCAACATATCGAGCTAAACCTAGCCAATATTAAGGTTAATCCTGGCGGCCGCAGTACCGCAAAATTATTCCTTAATTCTATTTCAGGAAAAATAAGTCAGCGGGAAGATTTGTTGTCAACAAAGTTTATCAACAATGCGGCGGAATATTTCGCGTTTGTCACGGACGACAAAAATGTAATATCCAATATTGACTTTGAAAACGACGGCGAGATAGCGATCATTCGTTACAGGAACGATTTGAACTTGTCGGAAGGTAACGCGAACGTATCTGTAGTGATAAGTGCTCTAATCACATCTTATGGTCGACTACGATTGTTGCAATTGTTACGTGATCACGCCCCAGGTAATATTTTTTAGTCTGACACAGATAGTACATTCTATAAAACAACCGGCCATCATGCGCCTCCCAACAATGACCCGAGGTTAGGTAGTCTCAATAACGATCTATCAGTGTACGGTAATAATGCTGAGATAACTCACTTTGTTAGCAACGGCGCTAAAAATTACTGCTTCGTAGTAAAAAGCGACAAAGGTACTAAACAAATTGTCAAAGTACGAGGCATAACCTTAAACTTCAGAAATAGCCAGATTTTAGACTTTGAGTCATTAGCTGGAATGGTAAAAAATATCAACGCAAACGAAACTGTTACAATTACTGAACCGCGAAAAATAATCCGTAAAAACCATCATTTACTGACCACGACCCAAAGCAAACTTTACAGAGTGGTAGCCAATAAACGGTGGATGGATAAAGCCACATATGTGACGTATCCATGGGGCTATTGATAATAGGTTTGT
>JAHWFP010178361.1:0-22522 GCA_023313725.1 Lithobius niger | reverse complement strand
GAAAAATCAGGGAATTTATCAAGTCTAGAAGATTCAGGGAAAAATCAAGGAATTTATCAAGTCTAGAAGATTCAGGGAAAAATCAGGGAATTTAACAAGTCTAGAAGAATCAGGGAAAAATCAGGGAATTTATCAAGTCTAGAAAATTCAGGGAAAAATCAGGGAATTTATCAAGTGTAGAAGATTCAGAAAAAAATCAGGGAATTTAATAAATATGCTGAAAGTCAGGGACTTTCAAAATTTTTTGTTAAGTCTTTTTCATCTAAAAAGAATAGCTAATTCGGAATTAATTTTTTTACTTATAAATAAAATCTTTACTTTATTTCACTTAAATATTAGTGTCCTTTTTGTGTCATTTCTGGTAAAGCGAAAACGCCTTAGGCCTCTAAGTAATATGAAACGTAACGTGTTGAGTGCGTTTGTAGTTTTCGTCAGATTTGGCCTTCCTATACTCTTTACCAAGACCAATTAGAGCAGTGCAATTTTTGACTTAAAAATCAATGCAATAAACTCCAATTTGACTGAAATGTAAAAAAAAAAAATCGGGGAAAAATGCCAATATTGGTCTGGAAAACCTGGAAAAACCAGGAAATTTCGTCATGAGATTTTGCCCGCCACCCTGAGTGGTCTTGATTTATACGATCTTATTATGCAATTTGGTGAGTTACGGTGACAGTTATGATCACCGACTGAGCAGCTCGGTGAGTTTGTAAATAATTAGTTTAGATTAGACGAATACAATCGCAGATTATAAAGTTAACTATAGATATCGTATCTTACCTCTTCCAAGCCTACGCGGACGCCTGGCGGTAGTTGCGGTAAACTAACACCTCTGCTGATGCTTTGCGTGCCAAGCAGCATGGCGGCAAAGCATTATGAAACGCATTAGTAGCCGCAACTAGCGCCAGAGCCACGCGTAGGCATGGAATTGGTAAGTTGCGATATCTGGTACAATTGGAGTAGGTTGTAGGCGAAGGAACGAGTTCCAATGGTCAAATGAATGGGGAATTTTGCGTTCCAGTGCCTGCTTGTTTGAGTAGGAAAAACTTTCGTAACTTTTCTCCAGTTTCCTCACAACGTATAACACAAGAGTCAGCTCAATGCAGCCGAGTGTTGCCCGTTCCCTGGCAACCATACCGTTGGATCGGAGCCATCTTGTTTTCTGTTCAGCTATAATTTCCACGAAAACTCCTTATCGATCACTGGCTTCAGATTTGGCAAAGGTAATAAATATTGCTGAAATTTTCGTTGGCAGCAGTCGCCAACAAGTTAAAAAAAAAAAAATTCGTCCATTTTTAGGCTTAAGAAATCCACGTTCATACTACTAGCGTGAATAAAAACGCCATTGTTGCACCGGCTGAGGGGCCTCAGCTGGCTAAAGTACCGGTTCATGTGCTAGCAACGCCAGCTCCAAAGCGAATGCTCTGTCGTACTGTTTCTGCCTCACATAGGACGAGGCATAAAAATTATGATTCGTAGCGCCACCAAGACAATTCCGAATTTCTCCATTGCGCATGAGCGATCTGCTGCTCCATCTGCTACCTTGCGAGGGTGAATAGGACGTAAAGCCAAATAGGCTTGATAAAGGGATAAATGCACAAATTCCTGCTCAGGCGGTCTGAAATTTGAGTCCAAAAGGCAACGGAAATAGGTTTCATATGTTTTACTTGAGAAAATCGTTCAAGGTCATCCAATTTTATTTAACTACTTTGATGTACGCCTAAGCCCACGTGCCAACTGTTATAGCGCAGTGACAATAACGCATTATTCACTGCGGAGTTCGGATCTGGAGCCAGTCGTTGAGATAGCTGCAAGGAGCACTGGCTAGCTGCAAGGGGCACCGGCTCTACGCTGAGGTAAAATCATTAGCGTAGTTTGTCAAGCCAATGCTATGTGAGCCGTTTCTTGGGACTAAAAATGCTAATTTTGGGGATTTGTTTGGCAGCTGTTGCAATTTCTAGCAAGTGAACTCTTCTTTTCTGATGTACGACCTTAATATGTTACGCAGTGTAAGGGATTGACAAAACAACGTTTTTTGAGGACTAAGAAGGCCGCTCTCACAGCATCGGCTAAACTAAAGACACCATGGTGGCCCATATTAGATTTCTGCATATTACAGCACAGCTATGCTTTTTATGTTAAAATGCACTAGACTTCAGATGTAGATTATTAAATTCGGTATAAAATTTTCTGTGATCACTTTTTTGTAATATCAACGGTTTGGCTGTAAATCCAGCGCGGTACATATTGAGCTTTCGCCACCATCTTGGAAAAATGGCTGCCAATGCTAGATTGCTCATTTCCAACTTTCAACTGCTGTTGTCACGTTTCTAATTTAGGTAGACAACTCCAATTAGGTTCATTTGAAAGGTAAGAATGTCTTCTTTTCATCAAGGGTAATTAAAAGGGCATAACACCGATAGGGACCGAGACACGCCTGTTTTACCAGGGTTTGGTATCACAGTCACCGTTCAATTTTCTTGCTAATTTTTTACTTTCAACTGCCTTTGTGACGTTTCTAATTTAGGTGGATGACGCCAATTAGTTCATTTGAAAGGTGGGAATGTCATCTTTATATTAAGTGCAGTTAAAAGGATCTACGACTGTTACGATCAGAGCTACGCCCGTTTTACTAGGAACTGGTTGCACAGACACCGTTCAATTTTTTCCGCGGTTTTCAAGTTTCAAATGCTGTAGTGACGTCCCGAACAGGGTAGATCCTTTCAATTACCCTTGTTACAAAAAAAAACATTCCCACCTTCGAATGAATCAAATTGGAGTCGTCCACCTGAATTAGAAACGACTCAACAGCAGTAGAAAGTTGAAAATGAGCGAAAAATCGAATGGTGACTTTGATGCAAGCCCATAGTAAAACGGGCGTAGCTTGGTCCCTAACAGTTGTAGACCCTTTCAATTGCCCTTGACGCATAGAAAACATTCCCAGCTTTCAAATGAACCTAACTGGAGTCATACAGCTAAATTAGAAACGTCACAACGGCGGTTGAAAATTGAAAATTTGCAAATAAAAATCGTACAGTGGCTGTGATACCAGCCCCTAGTAAAACAGGTATGCCCCTTTAATTACCCTTGATGAAAAGAAGACGTTTCTATCTTTCAGATGAGACTAATTGGAGCCATCCACCTAAATTAGAAACGTCACAACAACAGTGGAAAGTTCTAAATGAGCAATCTAACAGTGGCAGCCATTTTTCCAAGATGGTTGAAAATGCTCAACACTCACTGTATCGAGTTTCAGCCAAACCGTTGATATTACGAAAAAAGTGATCTGAGGTGATTTTATGTAGAATTTAATAATCTACATCTTAAGTTTAGTGCATTATTAACATAAAATTCATAGTTTTGTTGTAATATGCGGAAATCGAATATCGACAACCATTTTTTCAAGACGGTGACGAAAGCTCAACTCGGATCGATCAGAACTTTCTAGTGGTTTGCATAGGTTATCGCCTGTTTCCCGAGTGCTGAGAAGTAACAATGTCGAGGGCCGCAGGCTCGAGCGATTGTTAGTTCTTTGCACGGGGGAAGCAGGCGATAACTTATTTATCTACCAATGTCCGCATTTCTACCCGACAATGAAGAAGCACGGGACTCCAATAATGATGTAGTGCACGGAGTAGTTGGGGAATTGGGACAAAAAGGGAAATATTTCTAATTAAAATTGCCGAAATTACCTTTGAAGGGGGCGTGATGGGAGGTTCGTGGCGGTTAATTCTAGATTAACACATAATTGTTGGGAGCACCACGAAGAACCAGTTGGGAATGTGTTTTCAAGGACAGTTGGACTTGTAGACGTTTGGAAAACAGCATGAAAATAAGACGAGGGTACTTGTACACAGTGGCATGCTGTGGGATATGTTATTGTCCATGCTGGCTCCACAGGATTGATTTGTTGGGGAGAGAGGTTGAGTTTGTGTTGTTGTTGGTTGCTGTTAGGGTTAAGATTAGGTTAAGAGTGTACTTAGGCATAAGAAAGGAGCGAATGGCTATGGGCCAAGGCTCTTGTAAATAAATTCAAATTCAAGAAGACCAAGCGAGCTCGAGCCATTACAATTTACGTTAAACACTAAGTAGAGGCAATTCATACGCTATACATGGTTGCAATAATTTATCACGTAGCATCATATCAATTGACATTGAATATAAATTGTGAAGTGACAATGGGTCGTTACAATATGACGTCATGTGGACCTTGGACTTGGACCTTGGGATTTCACAAATGACGTCATGACACCCACTTCACTGGGATGGCATAATTTCAACATATGAGATCTGGAATTAAACTCGCAACAACCAATGAAAATAATATTATTTTCCCTTTAAATGTCCTATTCACCGAGTGACAAGTATATCAGCATCTAGTGCTGTCTACTATTATTTAGTTCTATGTAGCACTTGATTTCAACAAGAGAAGGAATGCGCCAAGAAAGTTCTTTTTACACAACAAACGAGCCACGTGCCTTTTACTAAATGTAAAGTTGGTGCGTCCACATCCACCAGGAAGCAAGCGGTCAAAGTTACCGATATCACTACCACTAGATGGCGCCCATCTAGCGGTTCAAAATATGAGTTTCAAAACGGTCGATATACAGAAAAAAGCGGCCGTGCTGTCGTTAGGCTTAACTTTACCGCTTGCTTCCTGGTGCACGTGGACGCACCAACTTTACCCTCAATAATTAAGGAGGCACGTGGCTTGTTTGTTGTGGAAAAAGAAATTTATTTGCGTGTTCCTTAACATGTTGAAAGTAAGGACTAGTCAGAACTAGATAGTGACAAATGGCTATAGATGCTACGGCCTATCAGTTGGTGGCAATCCCCCGTTAAAGGACCCCCTTTTCATTTTGTCAGCTCCGGCCCTGTAGAATCTTCGAGCAATATAAAGAAAATAGCGGCAAATTAAAAATGGAACAACACTATTAGCAGCAGCGTCGCGATTTTCATAACTAAGACGAAATCACGTGACCCATCGCCTCTTGGTTGACGGAGAGTCTGGAACGCGGATGCTGTGTTTAGAATACGGGCAACGCTATGGAAATGGTGAACATCCGCCTTTAAGTGACCGACCGGCAGATGACTGAACTACCCGGCCAATGGCCGCCGCTTTCGTCCAGCATGAGGACCGAGGAATGTTGCTTTCATTACTTCGGATTTACTTTTCGAAGACAAGATGAAGCGAAGATCGACCCCCAGAACCTATACGCTTCCCCAATATCACTTTATGTTCCAAATTTAAAACGTTGATTTTATGGGGTGCTACGTAATAACCACCAAACGAGATCGGGATGTTGCTGCAGCGGAGTAATCAACGCTTAGCTAGATGTGTGAAGGGGCGTTGGGCTCGGCTGCTTATGGGAGAAGCGGCAGCGTGTATTCATCCGAGTGTTTAAAATGCAAATACAATGATATTAGCTGCGAGCTGGGGCCGACAGTTTAATTGAAAAGACAGTAATCAGTCTGATGTAATTTCTATCGAGCTAGCAGCTATCGAACCGAAAGCATTACACACTGTGTGCACGGATCTCCCCCCCCCCCCCCCCCCCATTCCCTCCCCCCCCCCCCCCCACCCACTCCCCCCACTCTTGGATTCCAAAGGCACAGATTTTGAATTTGACAGGTGTTGCCTGTTAGGTATGCAATGAATGTTTGAGCTCCAACTTAGCCAACTACAAACACAAACGTGTGCCACCAGGGTTTCTATTTTAGAATCTTGAGGAAAACAGTTAAAGGAAATTATATTATGGAACTTTCCTTAAAGATAAGATACCAAAGACAGAAGATTAATTAGAAACATCTAGACACTGGCTAGTGTGTCGCCGCCAAGTAGTTGAGATTGTTAACTGTTACAAGTTCAATTGTTGTCAGATACAGTGTTGTTGCAAATTGTAAGGACGAGAAGAACAGCTATTGGGTCCTGATTGATGACTTTGGTGGGCGACCACCTGGGGATCCGGGTACTGCAGACGTATGGCCTTATAGGGCTTCGTCGGGCTGATGACCGGAAGCTGTTAACGCTCACTACAAAACCCTTTGCACCGTTTTTTGAAGGAGGGAAGGGGGAAGACAACCCAGTTTGTGTTCGTCCTCCCTAAACAAACAACAACAACAAAGACGAGAAGGGCCTTGTGGTGTTTCGTGCTCATGTCGATCGTGGCATGTCAAAGATCCTGAGTTTTATGCTAGGATATCTCCAGCTAAATTGACCCTCTCGTCGTCGTGGGGTAGATAATCCAGTTGGGTTCGTGCTCAGGGCATTTTTTTTTTACATGCTAACTGGAGGTCCAAGCGGAGGACCTACAGCTGGCTAAAGTGGAGCTCCAGTGAAACCGAATTAGGACCATTGGAGGTCCACCGCCCTAAAAAGGAAAAAAAAATACCCTTTTAGTTTGACTAATTATAACGTGTCAACCTTATAATTTTTGGGACATGGATATTGGACAATGGATTCAGATTCAGTCCAGTAACCAGTTCACTACAAATATTCGCCATGTCTTTATTTAATCAATTTCGTCCTCTCTTAACCCTTTATAGCCTGGCGTCCCTTTAAAACGACGGCTAGTGATCGGCAAAAAACTAAGTCCCAACGCGCAACGCGAGCTTTGTGAGGTCCCCGACCCCGAGTAAAGCGAGCAGCAACAGCCCAGTGGTCAGCGTCCTCGTCTCCAAACCAAGCGAATTCCGGATCGAATCCCTCGACCGACCCGACTTAAAACAAATATCCAGTTTGGCGTGGGCATTAAAGGGTTAAGTGCCGCACGCATACAAAAACAATAAAGTACCATTTATTGCTTTTGGTTATTGCTTTTAATG
Organism: Lithobius niger; assembly: GCA_023313725.1. Classification (NCBI taxonomy): domain Eukaryota; kingdom Metazoa; phylum Arthropoda; class Chilopoda; order Lithobiomorpha; family Lithobiidae; genus Lithobius; species Lithobius niger. The sequence goes on along the minus strand of JAHWFP010178361.1, from coordinate 15,697 downwards.
CTAAACCGGATTAACCTTGGCGGCCTTTCCCTGGTTGAATGATATCACTACTTTCAAAGGCAGACTCTTTTTGGAAACTTGGCGGCTTCTCTTACACCGGTTTTGGTTTTGGTTGGATTTGTGTTACTGGCTAGCTAAGGACAGGGCTCCCATGTTAATTCTCATAGGGTATAAAGACACGTTTACAGCTCGTTAGGGAATGTTCACATATCTCAATTTTGGCACACAGGTACAGAGTAGTACGGGGAAGTGCCATTTTCTAAAATGGGGGTTGCAGCTAGAAGCACGTGGCTCTGAAATGGCGCGTAAATACAAAATATTGTTGTAATCATTGTTTTTATTGCCATCCAAAGTCTATTATAACATGCTTAAGTGTTATCCTAAGTGTTACACTTAGGAAGCGTTAGATTTTTGCAAAGCCATAGGCCGTTTTACTTGATTGCTCGCTTCCGTTTGGATTGTTACATTATGTGGGGTTTCACTGCGGGGTTAGGTGCGGTTGTTTGGTTGTATGGTTTTCAAGTTGTTATATTTTAAAGTTAGGTTAAGCTAGTTAAGTAGGTTAGTTCTGAGCGCATGATCGCTGGGGACTTTCAGCTCAATAAAGTCAAAGTGTTATAAGCACATTGTTTCAGTACTTAATTGTCAGAATACATTGTTGCTTCAATGTATGTGACATCACTTAGTGTAATTAATTTGTACGACATGGGGGGGGGGGGTCTATAGAACGGCTGTGTTGTGTGGTGACTTAGGACTGTGCAGTGAATCATGGTTCAGTGGTTGGTTCTGGTGCATTTTCGGCGCTACTGCTTCATCAGATGGTTTGGTTTTACTGCAGGCTAAGTATGTTGCTAAGTAATTTTTGTAGCAGGTCGTTTAGCTTCGGGCCACGGCTCTAATAAATTTATTATTCCGGAAGTGTCGTTGTATTGTTATGATGTAATGTTGCTGCAATATGGTATACAGGGCGTACGGCTTCGGGCCATAGCTCTGCATCTAATAAACGGCTCACAAAAACAACAAATCCCACTATAGTGTCCGTGGCCTATCTTGAGTTCGCCCCAGAACGAATGCAGATAATCGATTGTATGGTTTCGATAGCAGAGCACCTTGTTGATATCCTAGATGATTACAAAAACAATGGCGGCCGTCGATTAAAGCCGTCCCCTCCAGGAAGATGTAGTCTTTCAGTGCAAGAAGAGTTAGAAACAAAATACAGATCGTAAGCATAGAGTCAATGAATCAACGAGGTAAAAAAGGTAATTTTTTTCAAAGAAGTATGTCTTAGTGATAAGCTCAGTTTTCTGGTTACGCTAGACACATGCTAGTGTGATGTCGCCAAGCAGACGATCGGCCAAGTATATAGATGAGATTAATTGTGATTGAGTGAGCAATTCCAGCTTCATTGCGTGATTAAAATTAACCTCGGGAGGGGCAACTGAGCGTGTCGCCACCAAGAAGGTGGAATTATATAGTAATTGCAATTGTTACTTTTATTGTTGATTTTTACATGTACATGACTACACACGATTAATGATAAATGTGAAAATTTTCAAAAGAAAAAAGTTCCTCCAGATAAAAATGACAGTTGAACGTAAGACGGTCTGGCATTTGATAAGCTCACAGTCCTATCAAAGTTGTGATCCACCCAAAACCAAAACTCGTATAAGAGAAGCCGACAAGTTTCCTTTGAAAGTAGTGATATCATTCAACCAGTAAAACACTGCGAAGGTTAATCCTATTAGTCAAGTTAATCGCACCGAATAAAACTTTGGACGTTAAATGAAAACTTGAAGACTGCTACAGCGAGAAGCAATGTTCTAGTTTTCATTTATCTTTCGCACTATGTCGGTGCGATTAAATTGGCTAATAGGATTAACCTTGGTGGCCTTTCCCTGGTTGAATGATATCACTACTCTCAAAGGCCGACTCTTTTTGGAAACTTGGCGGCTTCTCTTTTACCAGTTTTTGTTTTGGGTGGTTGTGTCCGTCCGTTTGCTCGTCCATCTGTCTGTCTGTCTGAAACCCTCAACTCGAGCCGATTAGACACTGCAACTGTTTCCGGCTACGACAAAAAAAAAGGAGAAAAGAAAGTAAGGAGACAGTAAATATCCTTAGAACATGCGCTGTTAATGTAACAATGTCCGTTGTCGTAGTTCTGTTTGGGAATGGGTGACTGGGAGCAAAGGTACACTACAAAAGTGGATCAAACACCAATATTCAAAAAAGTAGCATCTCAAAAATGAAATAACGAATTTCCCTATTTTTCCCTGTTTTACATGTTTCTTCCCGTTGAATAGCGGCGGTATTCCCCTTCAAAGATAAAAATTCCCTGTAATTGGAAACACCAGTTTAATACGAAGCACATCAAGACCTCGCTTAGCACAAAAACGTTTGGTCAGTTTCTTCAAAGGTATTCTGTCTTGGTAGAAATTTATCAGTATTATACTTGCTGTAGTCTAGTGACGAAAAACTAGAGGCTTGAAGAAAAAAAGGTTAAAAAAGTTCAAGGAAACAAACATGAGGCGAGTCTCTATAGCATGGGGAATCTAGACACCTGAAAGTGATTGTAGAGACAAGCTAACGCCACAGTTAAGGGACCAGCATACAGTTGTTATGGGGCCTACAAACAGGTTTGGGTACCCGAATAAGAGTAAGCTAACGGAATTAAGACTAGTAGTCATAGTTCAGTGCTTGTGATGTTTTTATTACATTTTGGAGAGCTCTGGTTCACCTGACCTACATGGGCGACTCTAACCTAGCCTTAGGGCCTTAAACGGAATGCCATGGATTCGAAACTTACTTGGGGTTTGCAGGAATTGCAACGGTTTTCGGGTTATTAATTGGTTAAAATGCGAATTATTCTAGTCGTTACGGCGTTGCAGTGAAGCACTGGCAACAGAATAAGTAATAGTTTTGCACACTTTTGCTAGAGAGACGTCCGAGGAGGTGTGGAATCGTCCGAGGGGGCGATGCCAAAAACGATGTTCTACACCACCTCGACGTCACTGTCCCAAAAACCATGCTTCTAGCGAGCCTAATGTCACACAGCCCCGTGTAAGGGCACGGTTACGCAACCACTCGCTTTTGCATTCTCGCAGCTAGAAATCATCTCAAATTCTAACATGGTGGCCGTTTTATGTCTGCCGCCTCGCAACGAAAACAGCCAATAACGTGAGTTCAGAAGCGTTTGGGAAAATTGTTTCTTCATAAAGAATTCTTTATATTATTGGCACGGATTATAGGACTGCAAGTATATATTCAAACGATGTCGGATTTCGCTAATCCATTGAGCGTTGTTACCATGGCAATGTCACCTTTGCCATCGCGATTGAGTTCTAGCTGCGAGAATGCAAAGGCGAGTCGCTGCGTAAATGCGCCCTAAGACAGGCGAACCCAGATTAGATTACCACCAAATCTGAACATGCAACGTCTGATAATGATTTATTCAGGGCCACATTAAGGGCGGTGGAGGGGGGGGGTGTGTTTTGGGTGCTGAAGCACTGGACCACAGGCCGAAACAGGACCTCAAGGGTGCCTCGCGTTCACGGGAAAAATAAAATAAGGTACCATTACATAAAAACAATTCAATTAGTTACTGAAAAGCTGTACCAAAAAAATGTCAATTTCTAAAAGAATTATCATTTTCTCCTTTTTTTTTTTGTGGGTCTGGGGATGGGGGACCCTGGGGGTTGGGGAGGGACTTCAGAATAAAACTTAAGCACCAGGCTGGGTAAATGAAATGAACTGTGCGAGTGGCAAGTTTGTGGACTGTCCGGTAGATAAAACGTTAATGATAGCTCTTAATGATAGCAAAACTAAAACGTGGTACGTACAGGAAAGACCATGACAAGACACAAGGTCTGTCGAAAATTCAGTGCTGGATACGAGGAGCAGGGGCGTACTGGCCATACGGGAAAACGGAGGTTTCCCGTGGAGCCTAAGCCCCGAGGGCCTGTCGGGTGATTATTGACATTATTTCATGATGACAAATATCTGCGAAATGCCACAACAGAGAGGCCTACGTTAAAGGGATATACCTTCCAGCCCCATTTTTCTCGATCCTCCACATCAAGTACGGCCCCAAAGGTCTATTTACTTACAGTTTGTATTTCCCTTGCTAAAAATCCGTTTTCAAATGTGGCGTGTAGGAGATTTTCTGTTGAATATTACTAACTTTATTTACGTTCGTCCCGAACATAAATGATGCATCGCGCGCCTACAATGACCTTTGAAGTTTTATCTGTGTGTGCGCAGTATTAATTTTAATCGTTTGCTAGTAATTACTATGAGATCAAAAATCTAAAAGGCTAATGCAGTAAAAAATTAAAATTAATTATTCCAATAGATCGCCGAAGCAAAATTATAAGACACTAGTCTAGAAAATTATAAATTGTGATTTTAAAATACAATAATCATTCCTGTTTTTGACGACACAATCAATGGGTTCATGCTGGCTGGACTATTAGGCGCAATGCCAACTGAAACAGTAGCTACGTTTTTCGTTGCGAGGAAAGAAGCTACCGTCTCAGTTGACCTTAGCTGTAGTAAATACGCGGATGTGATCGTCGCGTGGGTGTTGTGAGGCAGGCGGAAGGTTATAAGGCAGGCTGGATGTTGCTTTAACCATTTCCCGGGCCTAAACGGCCCTCTTAGATCGTCCCTGACTAGGAGGCTAGGTAAATGAAATGAACAACAGGCGGACATTGATAAAGACCTCCAGTAAGGCGTAACAAAACATATTTTCGTTTCTCAACATCGGAAACTTCATCAAATCAACTGCGAGATTTTAAAGTTTGTGGGCAGCCCGACAGATAATACGTGAATATAGAAACTCCTGGTTTATGGCGTTTTTTATGCTACAGCTGGCACTAATCGTACGAGAATGACACGACAATCAAATAGTTTTCCTTAATTTTGCGCGGAAACAATAATTCGTAGATCACAGCACGTTTGGGCGAAGCAACAGGAGGCAATTTACGCCCATTTTAATCCGGCGCTCCGTGGGTGCAACAACTCCCCGTTATAACTTTGGCTTAAACCTTCTTTTACGCCCTCTCCAAGAACGCCCGGCGTAACCTCCCGTTATTAACAGCGCCACTAAACTTCAAAACTCGGGGCGTAAGTAACTGTAAATTTCCAGGAACGTACGGCTCTTGTTCTCTTTATTAGGTGATCGTTTCATGGCACCACCGAGCGTGATTCGGGCACTTATGACGCAAATTTAGTTGTCATTAATGTGCTTTTGGAGAACACAAGAGTGGGAAGGTGGGTGCGGGAGGCCTTCGCTGGCATCACTGAGCTGTATACGTAATCTGGAGTGCTCGTACTTTTGCGAGGCATTAAGGAAAGATGTTACTCGGCCCAAAAAAATAACAAACTACAGCTGGTAAACAATTGAAGAAACTTAAAACGTTGGCATTTACATTTAACAGCAACATAACTGTTCGCCCTATCCACATAACGTATACTGTATCATGGCAACCATTCAAAATACTTGTACGAAAGACAGTTTCGGTGTTTACGGGCATTTGAGAAAAATAACAATAGAGCAGTGACATTTGCCGCCATATTGGCACCAGATTGGCACCAGTATGGGTTTTGGAGGGCATAACTACAAGGTGCAGTACATAAAAATGGAGGGAAAAACAACGGAAGAGCGGATTTCTTAGGCTTAAAATAACGTTGTTTTCTCCAACAACAAAAATCGCGTGTTTTAGGAGTAAGAAATCAGTGTTAACAGCATCGGCTGCAGTATGACATCCTTCTGTTTCTCTCTGCAGTGCCCCTTGCAGCTAACCCATTAAGGCTCCATCAGAGAGTTGTACACATTAATACTACGTTGTATCACTGCCCTAACAACGTAGTATTATTGTATATAACTCTATGCTGGAGCCAGTAACTTGGATAGCTGTAAGGGTCACTGGAGGGGGGGGGGGGGGAGAAGAGCGTCTTACTTGAAGCCAATGCTGTTAGAGTGGATTTCTTAAGCCTACAACGCGCGAATTTTGTCGATATGTTGGCAGTTGCTGACATTTTAAAGCAAGTGGAATCTTTTCTTTTCCGATTACAAACTAGCAGCATAAGGGATTGGAGAAAACAACGGTTTTTTAAGCCTATGAAATCCGCTCTCAAAGCACTGCCTTGACTAGAAGTGCCGTTGTTTAACCCTCCGTTTTAATCTAGTGCCCCTTGCAGCTATCTGTCTTGTAGCCAAATCGACGTCACATGACGCTGCTCTATACGCAGTAGCTGCATCGAACCCCGAAAAGGCAGGGGCAAATTTGAGTAAAAAGGTACAGTATAGGCAGAATAAGATTTTTTGCTGTTTTTATTTACCATTTTGTGCCCCTTTATTAGGCGTTTTTGGTTTTTTTTAGGCCTTTACGGCCTTACCGCAACACCTGCAAATGTCAGCAAAAAGCCGATTGTTTCTTTTACGAAAAGGGCATTTTGCGGAAAGGACATGGGTAATTCCCCCCTCCCCGCCTCTCTCTTATGCACGTCGCTGACAATGCGAAATGCCGTAAATTGCCCATTCAGCATTGTTGAGCCTTCTTCTGCTCCTCACCTGTTCCCTCCACCCGCCCCCGGAAAAAGCATAAAAAAAAGGAGTGAAATCGTATTTATGAAACAAGGAAGCGAAATAACTTCAAAGCTGAACTCAACTCCCGCCACTCCAACTCATCCACCACAAGGGAATGAAACGTCCAGTCCGCCGTGTCCATTATGACGCTACCCTGCTTGGCATTTGCACGCAATTAGGCCTATTTGTTGTGCGTTTTATTGGTCTTAGTGAATATTCACTAAGCAAAAGTAGTTAGTAAGGCCATACTAAGTCAAATACGCGAAGTATTTTTACACTAAGACACCAGAGTGATCAGATAATCGATCACAAGTAAAACTTTTGACGCCCTCTACACGCGATTGACTGAACTAGTAATACTCTCCCTATCGTGTCAGCGTAGGATTTTTCTACCCCCTTCCCCCATTACCCCCGCGCCCAAAAAAATTTGGAGTTTGGGACCATTTAGTTATTGGAGCGAAGTGATGCCAAACGCTGAGCAGAGCTCCGTTTAGGAATCTACTCCAATGCAACCATTGTATCCGCATCACGAAATCACCGCTGCATCAATTAAAACCACATTTTGTACATTGATAACGTTTCACCCCGACAAAGGACCCACAAATTTGAAAAATTTTGTTGTTGAAAGGTATTAAATTTGGAGTCCAGTTTAGAATTAATGCTGGCAGAAATTTGAGCGCGCATTACATCCATCTTGAAATTTACCAACGATGCGGCAGATTTTCGCTCTTCGGAGACTACTGGTGAGCAAATTAGGTGAGCAGCTCGCACCATCTGTGCAGTTTGTCACCTAGATTATTCCTCATCAACATGTCCGATTTTAAATTGTCTTTTTTTTTTAAACCACCTCTAGATGTAACGGTATCAATTTACAAAATGTGGTTTTAATTCATGCAGCGGCTATTTCGTGGATGTATTCCTAAAGTGATCTTGGCTTGGTTCACCCGTCGACTTCGCTTCGCTCCAAGAAAAAAATTTTAAATCGGACATGTTTTTGTGGAATAATCAGGGTGACAAAATGCACAGGACGGTGGTGTGAGCTGCTCACCTATTTGCATGCCAGCAGTTTCCGAAGCGCGAAAATCTGCCGTATCGTTGGTAAATATCAAGATGGCTTTAATGCGCGCTCAAATTTCTGCCATCATTAATTCTCAATGGCACTCCTAATTTGATGCTTTCCAACAAAATTCTTTAAATTTGCGGGTGCATTTGCTTGCCGAAAACCCAAAGTCGGAAAACCGATCGTCGCAACCACCCGTCAAGGCTATCCAGCGACGCGCTACGAAAGCAAATGGACAAAGAAACAAGATGCGATGACGCAACAGAAAAGATGAGCCACATTGCTTGTCTCCAGTGCAACCGCTTCGCTCCATTTTACCGACAGTGTAAAGCCCTAACCAGACTGGCTGCTCGCGGCTGCACGCCGACGTACTATGGTGTAAAAAAGACTTCAATATTCGTCCTTAACACAACACCAACCACACGATTGCTGCAATGTTGACCTTGTACGCACGTAGTTACGCATAGCTTCGCACGAAATTCTCTTCTGTCTGGAGAGGCCTTAACTGGTGACTCCCTAGTATATTTGGGCCGGTGGTCCGAACAGTTACCAGTTCTCTCCTGGACAACAGCTCGTGTTTTCAAAGACCTCAACAGCTAGCTCCAGATTACGTGTAAAGATCAGTGGAACAAAGCGTGGCTAGGCAACGGACGGACGGACCCCATAACGGAAGGGCCTGCTGCTTCCGCAATTAGTCATTTTCTCCCGTAGCAACCCGTAATTACCTCCAACGTAATTAAAGGTTGCTTATTGGTTAAATAACTAAATGCAATGCAAGTCAGCCAACAAGTGGGCAGCGCAACTTGGAATTACATCCGCCTCTTTCCCTCTTTAATTTATTTGCATTTTTTTGTGTGTGTTACTCTCGAGACGATAAACACGGAATGCGTGTATTTAATACGAGCACGCAAGAGACCTACGTACGCCACTGCAGTAAAACCGTGCTGCGATATTAATAGCGGTAAATCTTTAAGGCGTGCGCGAATGTGTCGAGGAATTAAAACTGTGTATAGTCTTGAAATATTAAGGCAGATATTACAACCTTGTGCTTAACAAGCTAGTTTTCGTACAGCTTGAAATGAAAGTTTAGCCTGTAAATGAATTGTGTCAGTCACGCAAAAACGACTCATTGAAGTCATATCGAGGAATATATCCGCATCGATCGTTTAGAAGGTACGTCCCTTTAAAGAAAGCACGCACGAGTTGAGAAGGGCCATAAAATATAGCGTGAAATTTTGTGAAAGATGTGAAAAAAGAAGAAAACTCTGAGAAAAATTAGAATTTCAACGCCGTCCAACCAAACCGAATAAAAATAGAAAGCCAGTGCAGTGCAAACAAAATAAAAATTTGCGACGTTTCGAAGCAATCCCCGTTTCGTTATCAGGCAATAAAAGATATGGCTAATTTTACTGTAGGTACGGATATTGCTGAATAACAAAGCGGGTATTCCTGGAAACGTTGTAAATTGTGTATTTTATGTGTGGTGAATTACGAGGTGACGGTAGCAATGGAAGAGTGAGCTGGTTCATTCTTGCCACGGTAGTAAAGAAAAATGGCGAGCGCCTGGCAATGTGAAGGGATATTGCCGATGTCTTGCAACAGTCAGTAACAAACGAAATATAACGTCTTCTATACACTCATTTCGCGCCACGCTGAGAATAACTTTAGGGTTTTGTAACGAGCGTTAACCACTTCCGGTCATCTGCCGGAAGCCCTAAGCCCCCGGAGGATAAAGACACCCGCTAACAATGGTCACATAAGAAGAAAACAATGCCTTTCAAATACGAAAATAATACCTTCAATAATGCTGGCTATTAGAGCCGAGTTGAGTAGTTTCAAAGTTGGTTGAGTAACAATCAACCCACTTGGTTGAGTAACTGAGGCAGATAACCCAGTTAGGATTCGTGCTCACTACAAACAACAACAACACTTTTGAGTAACAATTACTGCATGCACGATCGGTGTTGCGAGCTTATCGCGTTTGGTATCAAGACGGAGAAACGGGCAATTCAGCCACAATTTGAATAAGAGTGGCGCTCTCCATTGAAAACGATATTTACTTTCTAGCGACGACCAAACACAAGGGGTTGCGGGGGAGGGGGCCTGGGGCGGGGTATATTCCAACACAATGGGGGGAATTCGGGAGGGAAGATGCAGGGAATTCGGGGCGAGTGGGTGGGGGGGGGCGGTCAGTACCGTGTTCATTTCATTCTGCACAATACAGTATTTTGCTCGCGCATGCGGAAACCAACTAGACAGCCGGATACAGATAGATTAATAAAAAAATACTCTACACTTTCGAGACGCAGTCGGGCTCCCTGCAAAAGACAATAGACGAGAAGAGCTACATTAAAAATTAGAAGAAAAAAAGCACTAAAACTACACTAAAATACCTATAGAGTGTACTTACACAAACAAACCTAGCGTATAGAGCAGTGACACGACGTAGTATTATTGTATATAATTATATGCTGGAGCCTGAATGGGTTAGGTGCGGGGGGCACTGCAGCGAGAAACAGGAGGGCGTCATACTGAAGCCGATGCTGTGAAGAGTGATTTCTTAGACCTAAAACGTGCGACTTTTGTTGTTGGAGAAAACAACGTTATTTTAAGCCTAAGAAATCCACTCTTCCGTTGTTTTTCCATCCAGTTTTATGTAGAGTACCTTGTAGTTATGCCCTCCAAAACCCATACTGGTGCCAATATGGCGGCAAATGTCACTGCTCTATAGCTTAGTTAAGAGGAATGGTGGGAATCATGGGTAACCTACATGTCAGTACATTGGTTGTTTTTTTTTTTACAAGCGTGTAACAGTTTTCCATAATGGTGAACTTACATTCTGTATTTCCTTGAACTAACTTCAGTTGTTTTTTTTCTTTCTTTTTTTCCCCCACTATATGTCTGATCTTGATACAAGGTCAAAACTTGTTAAAGCAACGGGAGGGAGCGGAAATGCAATTTGTGACCAACTGATTGTCGACGAAAACAAAAAACCTGCCGAAATTTGACGTCGACAACCTATTACGTCGCTGAAGAAAATTGGTTATTAATCTTTTGGGCGGTGCAACAACAGGCGTCGTATGAAACCCCCACCGCTCTGCTTTGTAAGTCGATAAAAAACGATTTTTTTTTCAAGAGAGACCCTCCAGCCACCGTAATAGCACTGGAAAACAGGAAACGTGCCTTTAATAAGTCGATGTGGGACCTCGTTTGTTGCACAAAATCCATTAATCTTGAAAGGAAACCACGATGCATGACCCTGATTTTAAGGCGAAAAAGGACCGTCCCTATAATGTGCGAGAAAGAACTGAACCATGTGTCGCCCAAGTAAGTCACGGAAGTAGTCGCTTTCCAAGGTCCGTGTGTGCACTGTCAGACTCTTTGAGGTCAGCCTTTGCAATGTTAGTCTCATAATTAAGGTATGTACTATGCTAGTTTCTTTACGGTCAGATACACGCTGCACAGTCAGTCTGTCTAAGGTCAGTGTGTGCAATGTCAGTCTCTTGGTATGGAACGTCAGTCTCGTTAAGGTCACTATGTGCAATGTCAATCTGTTGGTGTGCAATGTCAGCCTCTTTAATGTCAGCATGAGCAATGCCAGTCTCTTTCAGGTTAGTGTATGCCATGCAGGGACGACGCTAAGGGGGGGCGAGGGGGGCGCTCGCCCCACCACATTTTTGGCCGCCCCCCCCCTAGCGCCCCCCCACTCATCAAATCAAAATAAAACGTATAAACGAAAAAAATTCTGCTTATGATTAAGAAAACTACGTTAGTTTCTTTCAAAGCGACAAGAAGGACTTGAGGTTATATCAATAGAACCCAGTTGTTACTGTGAGAGTTGAAAAATCATCTTTTTTACAGCTGATTTAAAAATGTTCCCAAAAAATAGGGTATGAAGCAGTTAAGAACGTTCGGTGTGAGAAAGAATTACAAGAGTGTTATTTTTAATTAGGGGGGGGGGGGTAGAGGGACCGCTAAAGTTGAATTTTTCGGTTCGCCCCCCTGGCTAAAATTGCTGCCCCACTGCCGCCTCCCCAATAAACTGATTCTAGCGTCGTCCCTGATGCCATGTCAGTCTCTTTCAGGTTATAGTGTGTGCAGTATCAGCATGCGCAATATCAGTCTCTTGGTATGCAACGTCAGTCTCTTTAAGTCACTGTGTACAGTGTCAGTCTGTTGGTGTACTACGTCAGTCTCTTTAATGTAAGCATGTGCAAGTCCAGACACTTTCACGTTAGTGTTTGTAATATTAGTCTCTTTCAGGTTAGTGTGTGCAGTGTCAGCCTGTTGGTGTGCAATGTCAGCCTCTTTAATGTCAGCATGCACAATGCCAGTCTCTTTCAGGTTAGTGTGTGCTATGTCAGTCTCTTTCAGGTTAGTGTGTGCAATGTCAGTCTCTTTTATGGTCAGTATATGCAATATTAGTCACTTGGAATGCAACGTCAGTCTCTTTAAGGCCACTGTGTGCAATGTCAGTCTGTTGGTGTACTATGTCAGTCTCGTTAATGTAAGCATGTGCAATTCCAGACACTTTCAGGTTAGTGTTTGCAATGTTAGTTTCTTTCAGGTTAGTGTGTGCAGTGTCAGTCTGTTGGAGTGCAATGTCAGTCTCTTTAATTTCAGCATGTGTAATGCCAGACTCTTTCAGGTTAGTGTTTGCAATGTCAGTCTATTTCAGGTTGATGTGCGCAGTGTCAGTCTGTTAGTGTGCAATGCGAGTCGCTTTAATGTCAGCATGTGCAATACCAGACTCTTCAGGTTATTGTTTGCAGTGTCAGTCTTTTTCAGGTTAGTGTGCGCAGAGTCAGTCTGTTGGTATGCAATGTCTGTCCCTTTAATGTCAGTTTGTCCAATACCGGTCGATTTCAGGTTAGTGTGTGCAGCATCAGCTTGTTGGTGTGGATTGTCAGTCTCTTTAATGCCAGCATGTGGAATATCAGTATCTTTCAGATTAGTGTGTGCAATGCCAGTCTCTTTCAGGTTAGTAAGTGCAGTGTCAGTCTCTTCAAAGTCAGAGTGTGCAGTGTCAGCCGGTGCCACATGTAAGTGAAATTAAAAAGGAAATAGTAGTCTTAAAAGCCCATCTGCAGTACGCAAAGACCATGTAATCTTTTACTAAGGGGCCACAGCCACTGCTCGGCTCTGCTCGTGGTCGCTTTGTTGCCTATTCGCATTTATAGTGTCCGCAGCCTAACTTGAGTGCGCCCCAGAATGAACACAAATAATTGATTGTATGTTTTTGGTAGCAGAGTACCTTGTTGATATCCAAAATAGTTACAAAAACAATGGCGGCCGTCAATTAAAGCCGCCCCCTCCAGGAAGACATAGCCGCTCACAAAATACCGGACGGACTCTGCATGATGCACAAAACATCAGTAAGCAGAAGAAACTTAAAACTCACCTCCCCACAAGCAGTTTCTCCTGGAGTCCATTGAAGTAAATGCTGCTTTGTGCCAACTGCCGTGTGACCTCATATGTGGAGCTGAACTTGGTGATCCAAAACAACTGAATGGAAGGTATCAGGATAACTTGGTGAAATTTAAAGAACTTGTAAGTTTGCTAAATGATGTTAAAAAACTGAATATTTTGATAAAGGATAAGGGATACTGCCTATACCTTTGAAAAATATAAGGCATGTTTGCATAAACAATGTGCACTGAAGTACAACACAGAAAAAATCCGAACCGTGCTGTTCGACGTTCAACATCCTGTAACCAGGAAGTAACAATTCAAAACAAACCGCAGTCATCTGGAGAATCATCAACAGTGAAACCAGGCCAGACTAGCCAAGCATCCAAGTCGTCTCCAAGACTTACAGACAATATTATTATTTTTTTTTATGCAGAAAAGGACTACTTTGGAATCAGCCACTTATCCATGTTTCAACAACGCCAGTTGATAAATACGTTCGTGAAAAAATATCACTCATAGATAACACTAATCTGCATGCTATAACGCAAGGTACATATTTAATTGCTTTGGAAACTAAGTATCACATCAGATGCAAGGACAATGTAGGCAACACGGAAAGATCAGTAGAAATGCAAAATCAACAGCACGATGACGATGTCCGTCAGTCCATTGCTTTTGCACACGTTATTTACGAGAATATTCAAAAACTGGACCGGAAGCGAAGGAGGAGGCGGAGGGGCTAACAATATGAAAATGTCACAATACTGCAACGTGTAACAATGGTACAATAACGAGACGAGACGCACAAAATGGATTAGAACTCACTCGAACAAGATGCAACGATGCTTGGGCGCGGGGAAAGTAACATTGTCGTCGTATGATCTTATTAGAGTAAGCACTGTCGCCCTTCCAGCTCTAACCAAAGTGAAACGGTCCCGGTGTTCGCTTAAATCTTTAAGATTTAAACAGTAGGGTGCGATGTCTTTAATTTTGAGGCCAAATGAATAACTTATTTAGTTCTTAAATGCGGGCTTCGGAAAGCCAGTTGAATTGTTTCAGCGATTGTTTGCCACGATATTGGGTTTCAAACGGCTTCAAAGGGTTTAACGAGCGTTAACCACTCCTGGTCATCTGCCCGAAGCCCTAAGGCCCGACAATGCAAAACCAACTGCCCATGAAGATGACACATGCTAAATCTAGACACAAGTTAGTGCGTTGCCATAAAATAATAGACATGGGACAAAGCTTGGGCGGTACATGAACCTAATTATGCGCATTTCTAATGCTCAGTTTTTTCGCAAACAAAATTGGGTGGACAGTGTACATACTGTACAAATGATAGACCAGGCCGTAGCAATAACAATAAAAAGGAACAAATTAACAACAAATTAACTAAGCAAAAAAGGCTTCGCCGTTTAGAAAAAAAACATTAAAGCTCGTATCCCCATACTCACAGCCGTGAAGGTACACGAATAAAAACGGATTAGAGTTCACTCGAACGTAACGAACTATAATTTGAACTCCAATTCGCAAAACGTAAACCCACAAACACACACAAAATAGCCGCCATAAACAGCAAAACGCTACAAAATTGAAAGATAAAAGTGCATACACAAAATGAATACGTAATTACTCAAACGAACTAGAAATTACCACCTCAAACGACCTTCAAACACAAACGCAGGCAAAAACTGCCTTAACTAGGAGTCTGCTTGTTTCACAATAAATGCCCTCAAAATCACATACACCCACTCACACGAAACAGACTGTCTTTCTTACACAACCATTGATCAAAAACAGTCCTTGTTCCCTGGTATTGGAGTTCAAATTATAGTTCGTTGCGTTCGAGTGAACTCTAAGCCGTTTTTATTCGTGTACCTTCACGGCGGCTGTGAGTATGGGGATATACGAGCTCAATTGTTTTTTTTTTTCTAAACGGCTAACCCGTTTTTTGTTTTATATCATTTTACAAGGGATAAACTAGTTTGTGTATGCAATGATGCAAGGTGTGATGCAAGGTGTGGATAAATGACGCAAGGTGCATGTGCAATACCAATGGACTGATAGACATCGTCATCGTGCTGTTGATTTTGATTTCTACAGATCTTGTCTTGTTGCCTATATTGTCCTTGCATCAATGTGGTATACTTAACAACTGCCATAGTTGCAATATGGGCAAGTGGCTGATTCCAAAGTGGTCCTTTACTGCATAAAAAAAAAACAAATATTGTCTTAAGTCTTGGAGACGATTTGGACGCTATACATGTCTGGCGTGGTGTCACTGTTGATGATTCTCCAGACGACTGCGGTTTGTTTTGAATTGTTACTTCCTGGTTACAGCATGTTGAACGTTGAAGAGCACGGTTCGGATTTTTTGTGTTGCACTTAAAGGGCAATTACATCCATTTTGACATGCATGTTTGACTTTTGGATCACTTACACAATAACTAAACACAAGAATTGCGGTAAGAATACGTTACTTACGTCCGATATAACAATTTAATTACTGCATCACCAAAACACGACACGGAGACCGCCATTGTTTTGCTGGAACGCTCAGAAATTAATGCTGACAGATGTCACTTTTTGATTTCGACTCGCAGCCGATTGAGATAGCTGTATTGACTGTGAGGAGCTCA
>JAHWFP010178360.1:0-14745 GCA_023313725.1 Lithobius niger | reverse complement strand
TTGACGTGGAACTAGGGCTTAACATTGTCCACAGCAAGATGAAACGAATTATGTGGCATAACGGTGATGTTCAACGAGGATCGAGAGTCACTCACCACGAAAGTCCATTAGTGTAGGCAGTTCACTTGTAGGCTTAAACAGCAGAGAAACATCATGGCGACTACGAGTTAGGGGAAAGAGAAATGATGCGGTAACAACGATTCAATGTCGAATGGAACGATAGTATACAGGAAGGTTGGTCATTCCCCAGCTCAGTAAGTCGTTTACCGCTAATATTATCGTGTGACGTCACTGGCTCCGGTCTGGCTTGGCTTGTACGCATTTGCTATAAGCTGTTGAGCTCGATTGTGACGTCAGTGGAGACAGCAAAATCTACAGCCAATAGAAAGCAATATTCAAAAAGCTCGGAAAAGACCCACCAACTGCAACAACTGTCATACAGGAAACAGTAAGTTACGTCACAGTAGAGAAGAGCCAACAAAAACGAGCCCTATTGCTACAATGAGTATGAAAAAAAGGAGAGCATGCAACAATAAGCTGCAACAGAGACTAATGAACTGACAACAGTCACAAGGAAAAACAATCCATTCTAACAAAAAGAAAAGGTGAAGGTATTGTTACAAAAACAATTAAAGGCTTTCGTTATAGCATCACTCCTTGAAAAAGACAAAACCTCCTTAAAAGAAACTGGTAAAGGAATGCCCCAAAAACATGGACGAGGGTTTAGGCTCAGGGGCCACAAAGCACAGGGCAAGAGCAAAACATCTCCACAATAGTAAACACGCAAGCAAAAGCCAAATTAATAATCGCATTTCAGACTCAAACCAAAAACACAAGTAACTGTGTAGCGAAAAATAGATTAAACGAAACTAAGCTTGCTAACACTACAGGCTTATGGTTTAGCTCAGCCAAAGTAAGAGCTACTTCATGTTGAAGACCCTGGCTTCTTGACGCTGCTTGACTTGAGTCATGAGATTTGCGTTGGAAACACTCAACAATCAGCGTTTGTTACAAGAGTTGGTATTACTAATGCATTAGTGATTGTTGGTAGAACTGATAATTGCAGCCAGGATTGGTGCAACGGAATTGACCATTAACACGTAAATAGTCCCTCTCATTGTCGTGAGGCAGATAACCCCTTTTGGGTTCGTGCTCCCAAATAACAAACAACCAAACAACAACCATCAACACCGTCGATGCACTCTCATCGTCACGTGGCAGCTAGCCCAATTTGGTTTCGTTGCTCCCTAAAAACAAATAATAACAAACAACCATCAACAGGCCACAGAAAATAGCTCAAAACAAAAAAAAAAAGCCATCGTAAAACAAAGTAGTCTTGGGTATAAATGAGTTATACCGTGGTTGGCAACAATGCTTCGAATATGGGATTTACACCTCCGCCTCGAATGCCAACAGATTCCGAGCCGAACAGAAACCGTGCCTTCAGCTCAGAGTCTGCGGGCACCCTTTGGCTTCCCACCTGCGCCCCAAGTTTAAACATTACAAGTCAAGGAGCCAAATTGCTAGTTCCACAAACATGATTTGTGACTAGATTCAAATATAGCTTTTACATTACTGTCAGGTAGTGACTGATTCGTTTGCATTTACCTCACGAATTCTTACTGGGCACCATTCGTCTGGGTCCAATCAGACCTGTGGAGGGCCGTTGTTGATATAACTAGTTCAAGAAAAAGGGGGCGACTTGCTTTCTCAGCCTGTGGGACTTGATCGGTAGTAGAGCGGGATTGCGAACACACTGGCCTCTATGAAAGTTGCTAAGATGGTAACGCAGTTATACAGATAAAAAAAATTCCACTGTTGCTGAGGCAGTTGTGGGGTTCTCATCTATGGTTGTCAACATTCATGTAGAAATGTCTAAGGTCCTCATCGGTTTATTTCTTCTGAATAACAAAACTTATGTGGAGGGATACAGACGTCTGTGTAGCGTCTATTA
Source organism: Lithobius niger (assembly GCA_023313725.1). NCBI lineage: Eukaryota > Metazoa > Arthropoda > Chilopoda > Lithobiomorpha > Lithobiidae > Lithobius > Lithobius niger. The sequence goes on along the minus strand of JAHWFP010178360.1, from coordinate 12,791 downwards.
ATTGTCTCGCTCCTGGTTTCTCAGGCTTCATGTCTTTGGTTATAAACCGAATCTCGCCCCTGCGAGTTTATCACGTGTTCACGAGCATGAAAATTAGTTTGGTATTACGTTACTTGAGCATAGTTGTATAAGCGACTTAGTCTTTGTCACTCATTGAGTCGTTTAGACACACATCACGAAAGTGATAAAACGTATTGCAAATACAGAAATAAAAATAGGCTTAATGCCAAAACAAAATGGCGGAGCCATTCCAGATTGTCATGACCTCTTAAAAACCGCTGTTTCCTGAAGAGAAGTCTGGAGTGGAGTGTAAGGGCACATTTACGAAACAACTCGCATCTGTTTTCTCGCAGCTAGAAGCTAGAAATCACCTGAAATTCCAACATGGCGGCGGTTTTAGCGCTGTCGGCTCGCAGCGAAAACTGTTAATAATACGAGTTCAGAAACGACTGCGAAGATTGTTTCGTCAGGAGGAATTCTTTATCTCGTAGGGCAGTGACACGACGTAGTATTATTGTGTATAACTCTATGGTGGAGCCAGTAACTGGGTTAGCTGCAAGGAACACTGGAGGGAGAAAAGAAGATCGTCTTATTAAAGCCAATGCTATTAGACTGGTTTTCTTAAGCCTATAACGCGCGATTTTTGTTGTTGGAGAAAACAACGTTCTTTTAAGCCTAAGAAAGCCGCTCTCAAAGCACTGTCTTGACTAGAATTGCCGTTTTTTCCGTTACATTTTAATCTAGAGCACCTTGTAGCTATTACGTCCAAGTGGTCTCTCGTAGCCAATATGACGTCACTTGACACTGCTCTATTGTTACGGATTATAACAGTGCAAGCATTTTCCACAAACAATGTAGGATTTGTCTAATCCAGGTAGCGTTGTAACCATGGCAACGACACCTTTGCCATGGCGATTAAATTCTAGCGGCAAGAATGCAAAGGCTACGCGCCCTAAACAATAGACGCGAGAGAGCATGCGCAGACTGGACCAACAAAGGAACAGACAGGGAACAAAAGATGATACAATGAAGATGGGAATTATATAATAAACAAGTATTGTTGTATTACAGCCAAACTGAGGACCAGCTATAACGACCAAATTAAAAGAAAAAACATTGTTGTAAACTTCATTGTTACAAGGAGTATTTACATCAATTACGTCTGCGGTCTTGTAGGCTGGAAACATCGGTTCTCGTCAGATCCCCGAAGTCAAGCAGCATTGGGCTGGATTGATACTTGGGTGGGTGACCGCCTGGGAATCTGGCTGTTGCAGACATAGGGCCTTAGGGCTTCGGGCAGATGACCAGGAGTGGTTAACGCTCGTTAAACCCTTTAACATCAATCACCACTCTAGTATACTCGACAAAAGTGAGAACTGCAAAGAAGTGACAAATTGAGCGGGCATTCGGTTAAATAAGGTAGTTAAGAGTGCCGAGGGCACTGAAACTGTACACACCCTCCTACAATTACCTCATTTGGTCCAAAACCATTGAATGAAGACAAAATAAAAGAGAAAAATGTTTTTGTCCCTGAACGTCATCTTTATTTACGAGGTAAAATCGGCAAGAAAGCTTCTTCCCCAGTTTTTGTGATCGATAATTCGCATTGTTTTCTGGAGAAAAATAGATTGTTTTTTATATTGATTTTAGTTAGCGGTGTCTGAGGGTACCAATGGGATAATTTAAAAGGCATATTTTAAGCTAGTCAAGAAGTATATTTCCGTAATTAGCTAATAGGCCCATTGACTTGTAATGTTGAACATTTGAGGCCCAGTTAGGCATCTCTGAAAAGAATTAAGATCTTTTCCTTTTGGGGTGAGGATCACGAAGTGGAAAAACTAACTTTTCTATTATTACGATTTGAAATGTTACACAAGGATTTTTTTTTTTGGATCGACCCTATGCAGTAATACTAAGCCATCAAGGTTGATCCCACCTTAACAGATCATCCTGTGCGACAGCAGACAAACACCATCTTTGCAGAAGGCTTTCACAACTCTATACTCAAGCCTGGAAGCGTAAAAAAGTAGGGTTCAGCAATGAGACCCTAAATCCTGCTAAAATAGTTCAAATAGTCTTGGCCTTTAAGTGTGTCGTTGCTGCACGCATCATCGTAAAGTCGTAGAGGAAGAAGGGCTTTGCAAGTTCGTTCTTTTTATTGCTTTTGCGCTAAAAGCAATCTAAAGTTAGATCTGAGCCAACAAGAAGACAAAGTGACCACCCGTTTCTTTGTTTGAGCTCATGATTAAGATAAAAACATTGACTGCGTTTATCTTAAAACCATTTTGTACAATTACTTGATTGCAGCAGAACTGCAGTTCTGCGGAAAAAGGCAGTTGGTCGTAGCGCTTAGGTGTCTACAACCGGATTTCGTATCGTTTTATTCGACACAAAATAATAAATTCCTTAAAAATATATACGATGGAAAATTTACGACCAGAATGAAGTATCTCGGAGTTTGACCACCATCTACTCCGATAAAGGTAAGTAACTTAGCAAAATTGCACACATTTGAAGTCTTCAAAACTGACAAGAAAAAAAAAACAATCGATACTCCTGAAATGTAAGTAACTCGTTACTCGGAGAGGTTGGTTGGTCTAACAAAGATATGCACATTGATTAGCAGGACTGTCTCATATACCGGAAGTTCTGGAATCAATCCTGGCCTCAGCTCCCCCCCCCCCCATACATTCGAGAAACGAAGGATGCACTTGAACCCGGGCATGATTGCCCAAGCTCCTTCCAACGACGCTATCTCAGCAAGCCTTGAGCTAAAGATGCTTGACTACGATCTGCATCTTCCAGAAGCCCGTTGTCGTTTAATGTCTACAATATTTGTGTAAACAGGACGGATAGCCAAATGGCCTAGAGAAGGGTTAACTAAATACGGATGCAAACCTATATACGTTTCCTTTTGGACTTAGATGTCAGACTGCCTGAGCGGGGAATTGAACACACGACCTTTGAAACCATAACCCGAGGTCCTACTGCTGAGCCATACTGACTAGCTCAACGGTAGGAGCTGGGCATTTGGTTTCAAAGGTCATGGGTTCAATTCCCCGCTCAGACAGTATGACATTTAAGTCCAACAAACAACGTAAATAGGTTTACATCCGTTTTTATTTAATACTTGTGATTAGTGATACTAGTGTGTGGTGCGCTATTGAAAGCAATAATGTAAACCCGTGTATTACATTGGAAACCGAATGTAAGGCTCGTACGCTGTCTTGGTTGTTTGCCATCATTCCTGGCTGACCAGCAACTGACGTAATATCCTGCAGTATTTAGCATTGTATATTTGGAAATTCTCTCCTCCTAACTCGCCAAAGCTTAAGTTACATTACTTCCCGAATTTTCACTTAAAGGTGCCTATTCACGGAATGACATGCTGCAGTACCTAGCGTCGCTAACCAGTGACCGAGGGTACACGGAGGTTTCTTACGTCGCTTTATCTTACGTCGCTTTACCTTACGTCGACTTGAGCTCACATCGCTTTAAGAGAGAGGTGGTTACACGGAGGTACTAGTTGGAGTGAGTTAAAACGACAGCGGGGGATTCCTGCGTCGCGTTTATCTAATCCCCCCATCAAGGAAAACCCTCTTTATTCCCAAGTCCCCATTGAGATAGCTGTCTTTCTACTCCGTTTTAACGAAGTAACATGTGGCCGTCCTAGTTTCGTGACGTTTACGCGCGCTCTTTTCAACCAATCACAAGGAAGCAGTCCTTAGAGCGACGTAGAAAATGGGTTTTAGGTGGGTACACGTAGGTTGTTATGCACTCTTAAAGCGCTCTAAGCACTACATCGACGTAAGCTACGTCGACGTAAAATAAAGCGACGTAAGATTCCTCCGTGTACCCTCGGTCATTATTTAGTTCTATGTAGCACTTGATTTCAATAGGCGAAGGAATGCGCAAAAAAATTTCTTTTTACACAACAAACAAGCCACTTGGCTCCTTAATTATTGAGTGTAAAGTTGGAGCGTCTACGTGCGCCAGGGAGCAAGAGATCACGGTAAACGATATTACTGTCACTAGATGGCGCCCATCTTTCAAAAGCCTCATTTCAAAACGGTCGACAGCTGGAAAAAAGCGCCCGTGATGTCGTTAGGCTCAACTTTACGGATTGCTCTCTGGTGCACGAGAATGCACCAACTTTACACTCAAAAATTAAGAAGGCACGTGGCTTGTTCGTTTCATAAAAAGAAATTTATTTGTGTGTTCCTTCGCTTGTTGAAAGTAAGGAATATACAGAACTAGATAGCGGTCAATGGCTACAAATGCTGAAGCCTGTCATTTGGTAGCAATCCCTCTTTAATTCATCCCCACCTCATTTACGACGATTTGTCGATTGATCTTTGGTAAGGCTGGCGGCGAGCATTCAAACATCAAATCCTGAACCAATAAACCAATGGTCAGAGAGCAGTCGATTGTGTCACCTGTCGTCTTTGACCAACTTCACTAACCGTTCGCCTCCCATTCTCCATAATGTAATCCTCCACACTCTTGTCCCAGAACTCACAAATGTACGCGTGCGCACACCGCGTGTGGTATGTAAAAGATTCCAGGAATTTTCTAGCAATCTTGTCTCTCTCCTCGCTGAGGTGTCCATTGCAGATGAAAAGGACGTTACTCCGAAAACCTCCCGTTTCAGACGTAACCTCTTCAATGCCAGAAGAAGAGTCGTTTTCTAAAGGCTCCTATGTACATTATTCTTTAAATGACTTCCATCTTTTTAAAAATCTATTGTTTAGCCCATCATGAAATATGAAGTTACCACACACGTGTCACACAAGCCAAATTTTACCGTAAAATTAGGCAAAATACTGAAATCTGGCTATTTAAACATTCGAAAGGCATTCAAATTCCTGAAAATGAGTTGATTCATAGGAATCAGAGGAACAGATAGCAACTGCCCTGTCCCCCATCCTTTTTAGACCCCTGAAATGAATTTTGTGGACCACATTTTGAATTCCAACTTCCTTTGCCCCCTCCAAACAAAATTTCTTGGAGAAGTTCTGGTGTATCTCCAGATATTGATAAACTGATAAACTAAGGACAAGGCCTGTGAACAAATTCTGAGGGTAGTGAATATAATATCCTTGGAAATATTCTTCTTAACACAACATACACGCATCTCTAGGTAAGGCTTTCCATAATGTAGGATCTATTGATTTGTTTTCTGGAACACAACCCTTCAGGCCTGTTTTTTTTTTTTTTTTGCTTCATTCAGTTCGAATTTGAGGTGGAAAACCCAAGAAAAACAACAGATGGTTCTGGCATTATTCATTTCAACGCATCAAATTTCTCCTTTCCATGTGAAGTCCTCATAATTGGTTTTGTGTGGATATTACTATGAATTTCGATGAATTCCCTACGCTTTCCAACCAGCAAGAAATTCTTCAAAAATAAATGGAAATTCCTTGTTTTTAAACATGTGGTGAAATCATTTTATTTGGAATGATTACGTGCATAATAGTGCAAAAATTCCTCAACATAAGAAATAGCAAACGTAAATTCTTAAAAGTTGTCCTGTTTTATATTTGTATAAATATTTTGAAGTGAAATGCCTAGTCGTTTGGCACCAGGTTTGTTTTTAAATGTTAATCTCACATTTTAAGAATTAGAAGCCACACCGTTCGCTTCGTTCGTTCTATTGGCGTCGATCAATGCTTCTTATAATTTGTTTAATCCTCAGAGTATCGTAAAAATATATACTGATTATCAGGATATAAGTTATTGCAGTCGTTGCCCAACAGTCGTTCGTGCTTTCCTTAGAATGGAAGCGTTTCATATACAGTAAACATAGTTTGTTTTAGGCATAGAAGTGGTTTGTTACACATGGAAATTGTTCGCTTTGCTCGCTCAGTACGCGAACCTCCGTGCCTCAGAAAAGTGATTGCTTGAAAACCTTTTTAAAACTGCAGGTCTGCTTTTACTGTGCACCCAACAGTTGAGGCCAACTCACTTTGAGACCTTTTTACGAGTTGCTAAGTATTATGCAAAATGTGTCGTAGTTTTAGGTGTGATTTTTCTTTTTCATTTTTCATTTTTCGTATTTTCGAATTAATTTCTCTGAACAATAAATGTTTGCTCAAACTCTGACGTCAAGGACGGTTTTCGGCGCATTCGAGGGCCAAAAAATCAAGTTACAGCGATGAAAACAGGCCAGTTAGAAGAATAACTTAATTGTTTAATTTGATACGTACTACTCTCATCTTTAAGGCACTGTTGAGGAATGGCACTCGGCGTGTCGCCGCAGTCGCCGTGAGGAGGTGGTGTTGGCCCGTTTGCGCATTGGTCACACTCGACTTACTCACTGTTTCCTTTTGCGGGGGGTTGACCCTCCTGAATGTTATTGGTGTCGATGGCCACTTACGGTCCGGCACTTCCTTGTTGATTGTTGCCATCTTGATGGTTTTCGTCGTCGTTTCCATCTTCCGCATGACATTGTGCGTCAATTGGGCGATAAGTCTGTCCTCCTGTCCGGTGTTTTTCAATTTTTGCAGGAGGTACAGATGTATGACAAGATTTAGATCAGGGGTTTGAATAATATCTCTGTAATGTGTGGTGCAGTGGCAACCCGGTTCACTGCACTGTGACTGAGGTTGGCGCTAATGACCAAGCTGTCGACGCGCCATTAAGCCTCATTTCCCCCCCCCCCCATCTTTAAGGTAGCACTGCAAGAAAAGCTCAGGAAGCCCGGGGAGCATCTTTAGAGAGAGACAAATGGATAATTTGTCCGTTTGGGTTTCCGTCTTGTAAATAACATTAGGTAAGCGAACGGATTTGACGAGCGAGAAAGTGTATTTGCATGAATGCGCCCTGAGAATGGTTCGTGTCTTTCCCCTTAAACAAATGAAATGTTGGGGAGCGAGAAGAGGAAGCAAGCTAGGTTATTTCCCATTCTTTCAACGATTATACGTTTGTCGATGGCGTAGCTTTGCCGATACTTGGGTGTCTTCGGGTTTGCCAACATGGGGATTATGAATCGATTGAGGTGGACCACGCTTAAAGCCGAAAGAGCTTAATCCTTCCAGATAGCTTGCAGCCATCTTTTAATTCCAATCTGCGTTTGGGCCTTAAACATTATGCAGGCTCGAAATTGGCGATGGAAATTCTCCCGGCATTAGCCGATTCGCCATTCCGATTCGTCTATGCAATTAATGAATTTATCATCACTCTACAGTATTTACTTTGCTTACTAAACAGATTATGAGCTTACGGCAGACTCTCAATACAAGTATGGGTCCAGATGATGTTTCTCCACTACGATGAGGTCTTTACACGTCAGCAAGAGGAAGCTTCAACGCGCGAGTCATCATCTGAACCGGGAATAATTCAACGCAAACACGTTGTGGTGCTGGATGGGGAGCACTCTCACCGGAATACAAGTCAACAAAACGGCTAATTAGCGCTATTCAAAACCAAAATGGCGTATTTAGGCATGTAAACAAAATTTAATCAAAATTATTGATTTTTGAAGAATGATACGGTAAATTAGGTACGTTACATTGCTTTCATCTAGGTCTAACCAAATTCGTTCATAATCGATATTTGGTTACAATGGCTCCTGGTGTTGAATGGTGCTAACTAATGCCGATTTTCATCACATCCCATTAACAAGCCGTTGTTCTTCTGCACAAGTGTGAGAAAAGCAAAACCCAATTGAATTACCACACCTTCCACAACACACAGAAACACGCTTGACCAAATTCACCAAATGTTGGCAAACTTTGGAAACCTTGCTAGTTTCACACATTTGCCGATGGTGTCGAGAGATGGAGCCAGCTACCAAACCCGTTTGGCCTCCCGTGCCATTGTATAGCTGGCTAGTTTAGTTTACGGTTCTGGCTTGGATGAGACAACCTTTTATCGAGGATACTATGCTAAAGCCTAACAAATACTCACCAACATTTGTCGTGACTCAACACTGTTTTTGTTTAAAGGAAACTTAACAAGCGGGAAATGCGTCATAACTTTGGTAAATCCAGGTGACCCCCCCCCCCCATATAATCGAACGATGGAAGATTTTGTAAAATTCAAAAAGATTTGTTAATGTGACTATATAAAGTTGTAGTGCCTACAAGTCGTACGAGCAACTATGCAAAACTCTTTAAGTTGCAAAATATATAGGATGAAGCCTTACAAACAACAATTAGGGATTAATTTCAGTTTAAATCGATTTTTTTTAGATACTTTCAGGTACCGGCAAAAGTTTAAACAAATTAAAAAATTTAAACATTTAAAAAATCAAAATTGAAGATTTAAAAATAATTAAACATTCTAAATTTTAGTTTACAGTTCATCTCATAGCTGTTTTAGGCAGGTGAACAACTAATTAAAAAATAAAGTTAAAATGGGCACCATCTTACAAGCTCTTCAATTAAATTCTGAAATTTAACTTTCGTTCAGTTGGATTCACTTTGCAAGGTGATGGGCAGTAACTACTAAAAAAAAAGTCATTAAATTAGGCCAGTTACTGCCTACAGTGAAAAAGAAAATTTAGCAACTACTAATTAACTAATATTAAATAAAACTAGTTGCAACTAACAGTTACAATTCTTTTGTGGTAGTTACTAGTCGTAGGTACCTTTTTAACTACTTTTTTTTTATCAAATAAAATGGGTGTTACTGCAACCATACGAACTGTCACTGTTACAGTAACACCGGTCTTGTAAAAAAAATAAGACTTTTAAAAAGTAGTCTAACAAAAACCAGTTTAATATCCCAAAACAGTAACACTGTTTCTGTTAGATTACTAATACAAAAACTCCTATGGTTGTTTGGGGAGACGTCAGTTTTACATTACGACTTAATCTTTCTGCAATAGCACTGCTTGGCAAAGAGCTGTAGGTTGCTGTAGGTTTGACGCACTCCCAGACAAAGCCATAACGCCAGAAGACGAGAGAGAAAATTTGGCTAGGTAATTCTAATCGAAAATAACTAGGATCTCTTACATGCCACAATCGACATGAGCACAACGTATCATGAGGCCTTCTCCACCCGAAAGTGCCAGGGGTGGCTGAGGTCAGAATCGATCCCTAGACCTCCTGCTCATGAAATGGTCGTGCTAACCATTAGACTACCTTGCCCCATAACTTGCTTGGAAAAAGCAGTTAAACTTTGCAAAGCACTTCTTCAATTTGTGAGTTCTTTTCTAAAGTTGTCGTTTTCTTTTCTATTGATAGCAGATACCTCTCCACTGGTAACAAAGGTATCATGATGTGTAGTCTAACCATAAAAAAAATTGTCCAACTAGTAGTTATCGACTACAATTCGGTACTAGGAGTAACTATTGCTTAACTACATTGAAAATAGTTTAACTAGTAGATGCAACTACGTTTTGCTATACTGCCCATCACTGATTTTGCCTCACCAGGACATAATAAACAGGTTCGTTAGTAGTGTTGGGCAATATTAAGACTTTACGTCAGCACTTGCTGGATTAGAGAATCCTACTTGGCGAATATTTGTACTACAAAATATATTGACCATATAAGGAATTTTGAAAGCACCCTAATTTTCATGTGATGATGGCTCAGTGTTAGTTATAAAACTAAGAATACTATGATTCTGGATGGAGTAATAGGCAATGTACGTCACACTTAAATTTAAATCTATGAGCTTGTAATTAAAGAGGCAGGTGACATTACACTTTACTCGAATGCTAGATTACACTGGATAACTTATCAATGACACTAACAAGCCTAACTCGTAAAACGAGAGTAAAAAATATATATATATTTCAAAGAACACATTAAACAAATCGACATTTTTTTGGAAAATAGACTATTTTTGGAACAGTGCTGAAAATGACGTGGTGGCCTTCATGTATAATCGACATTAATTATGCTAACATACGGCTACTGGGCTCATTATCATTGGCATCGCATCAGAAATCAAAAACGGGGGTACCATCTCTTTTCACCACTGGATAGTTACAGTTAGAGTACGGAATTTGGCAAAAGTACATCGTAGATCCAAGAGGCAGTGAAGAAATAACTGGAGGAAAGAAGCTACATTCGATGTCTTGGGATGTCCTGGAATGTAGTAGTGTCCACACATCTCGGAGAGGATGTGGGCAACTTTTAGAAGCTTGTGCAGTAAGTTTTTTTTGGTCTCTGTTTTTAACCCTGTTGCTGCCCTTCTTAACCTTTTGTGCCCTTCTAAGCGTTTCACAGCCTTTCTTAGACCTTTAGGTGCTTACTCAGCACTGCCGCACCACAAATGTCAGCATAAAAAAGCCATTTCTTTTTGTTTTTACAAAAAGGGGCATTTTGTAAAAAAGGTACTAGTGATGCCCTCTTCCCCACTCAATGTATGCCCAGGCTGGAATACATTGGGTTAAAAGAAATAGCATTAACGAGTTGGGATGAGGGGGGTGGGGGAAGGAACTCACTAAAACATCATACCCAATACACGTTCAGCCTGACTGGCTGTAGCTAGTATGGTATAACGTAGCTGATATTTTAGACTATTTTATCTTATGAAAAAAGACCATTCTAACATGTTAAATGCAATACTTCCAAGCAAACGTAGCAGTAGGCTACATGGAGGTGTATTTGGCCTTTAATCACCATTAGGTTGACCAAATATAGCCATAGAAAGCTAATGGCTTCATTACCTTATTATTACTGTTGACCTACCCCCTCCTCCTTCTCTCTGTATGTTCCAAATGGGGCTTTAATGACGTTAGTTGTCTATTATTATCTTTAGTTTGGTTTGGTTTGGTTTGGTTTGGCAATCACCGGTAGCCTAACTGGACATTTCGTCTACTTGGTGCAGTAGTTTGGTATTTTTGGCATGTAACTACATAATAGAAAGTATGCTGGGAATGGGATGCAATACCGGCAGCTAAAGTGCTTTGAACCAGTTGGTACGGGAGCAGTATTGCACATTTTGGGTGAAATACGAGGAAATATGGGTCCTTGTGTACCTGCTATGAAAAGCGGGGACACAATGACCTGAGGACAATACTTTATATTTGGTTTTCCGCTACAGAAGGCTGAACTCTAAACCACATGTATAGCGCAGAATGAAACGCATTTAGTTGGTACATTAGTGAAAAATAGGCATTTTTTACCCGCTAGTTGCCCATAATAAAAGTGTTGATAGCCAGGCTCGAATGTTACAGTGGCTTGTGACTGTATTTATATTTGATATCTATATTTGACGGTGCACGGGTTACCGCGAACACTGGGAAATAAGTTTCGATAGGTGTCTTAGTCCCGGCTGTACATCTCTGGCTTCTTACAGCTAGGATTATTACGTGTTTGGGTGGATGCGACTTTCTAACTGACGGTCTGGTTCCTCGGCTGTACAGCTCGCGTGAGAAGTCTTTCGGTGCGATTGCAGCGCGATATTCAAAATAGCGGAGAATGCGCCGGCGATCGGAAGCTTGACGATTGGTGTTGAAACTTAAAAACCTCACTAGAGGGCCTCCGAGGTGCGGCCGGTTGGGCTCGATCTTGCAGGGAAGCCAGCTGCCCCTCTTGGCTTAGCTCGGTAGGCTCGTCGGCAGGTCTATACAAGCTCGAGCCTCTTTCAAAACAAAATATTCGTTTAGGATTTAAATTTAGTGTACGCTGCCATTCGTTTCTTATGTTTTCTGTTCTAGTAATCCGTGGCAAATTGATCGTAGCCGATAACATCGTAACTAGTAGGTAGCCGTTACAAAATAGCACCAAGGTGAGTATCGCTTCGTTACCGCCATTTTTTTCCACCAAGTAACGCCAATGTTTTTAGGAGGGCGCTGCGAGCACACAAATAGCTTCTCATACCAGTGAGACATCCATCGCAGCGAATGACGCATCCTCCCCAACAACTAATAATCCTAGCTTACAGAACCGGGTTCGATCCCGGTAATGGGAAGTGTATATGTACGGGTTTTTCTTCGGTTGTTTCCTGCCCGTTGCACGACGGTTTCCTCCGTGTACTCTTGTTTCCTCCCTAAAGTGGCAAAAAACTACCTAAATGATGACTGTTGTACCTTCCACTTAACATCTGCCACTTGGACCTTCAAAAAGCTCTAAAAGCTTACTGACCGACACTTTCTACTCTACTGTATTCTATTCATTTTTGGAATTCACTGGACTAAGTTACACATATGGACCTTTTCTTTATGTTTTTTGTATGTGTTGTTTTGGTGCAATTTTATTTTAACCTAACAAACAGCTTGTCACTTGTTCCACCAGCAAATTGTGCAACTGCCATCTTAGACACAAAGAGAGCAACACCCATTTGTCATTTATCGTCATCTTTGAATCGAAGAGTGTTCGCTTTGTATCCTTCATTTCCTGTCTTGCTCTTCCCGCCCCACCTTTTCCTGTAATTTTCTTTTACTTCCTTCCGTTCCGCCAAATTGCTCCGCCCCACCCTTTACCCTTCGCCTCATTCCTCTCCTCACCTTTTAGCGCCAACAAGAGCAAACATTTCGTCGAGTCGCTTCTCCTGATTTTCCAAGAAATGCTCTAAAGGGATTGCATCGGGGGTCGTAGGCACTTCCGGGAACTTGCCAGCCCACTTCCGCTCCACGTTTGTCCAATCGTCCACCAGAGAGGGGTGCCTCTCTCTTGGCCGTTGGACACAAAACTCTATTGATTGGTCCAACAGGTGGCAGTAAGACGACCACTTGCCCTAAATGTACATCATTTCAGGTTTCCAATTAAACGAAATGGTGGTCGCTAAACTACTCGTAAAACAGCCATCTTGAAGAGTTTGTTGGAACAAGCGAGTGAATTGCGACCATCATCGTCAGTGTCCTCAAAGAATTCCTCTGAACCGACAGGGGG
>JAHWFP010178358.1:15464-27793 GCA_023313725.1 Lithobius niger | reverse complement strand
GACGGCATTTGCTATTAAAATAGGTGTCGTTCATATTCACTAGTTTTTTGCTTATCTAACATTCCAACCCCCACCCCCCCCCCCCGGCGTCTTTGCCTCGCCGCGCTAAATGCCAAAACTCGTCCCGAGTCCATACATCTTTCCAACTAATTATTTCTGGGGTGTTTCTAGCGCCAGAAAGAGTGGGTGGAAGAGTCTATTAATGCAAAAAGAGGTGTGGGTGTGGGCTTCGTTCGTCATTGCAGCTGAATTGCAAAGAAAAAGACCGGGGCGTTGGCGCCAGTGGGTCTCCAAAAACGGAAGCGAAAGCATTTGCCAAGCGGAAGCCGCGCAGCACGCAATAAAACCCGAGCCAGAAAAGACGGAACGAACGGAAAAGTAACCGAAACTGGTGCGGTCGTTCACATTCAATAGTTGTTGGTTTTACTCCCAATAAACTCCCAACAATAACATACCAACACACACTAGGACATGTGTGCAACTTGTTTTTTCCTGTTCCTCTTTCTTCCTTTTTTCTTCCCGAAACTCCCTTGTTTCTGACTCAAGCGTCTTTTGTGCTCAAGCTAAGGGTTCGTAGAGTCGTCGATAACCTGGAAATGGTCCGAATAATGAAAATAAAATTGCAGGCATGGAAAAGTGCTTGAAAAACTCGAAAACTCTCTGTCGTCTTGGAATACTTCTGGAAATTTCTGCCAACGCAAATGCTGCCCCACTCATCCCCCTTCCCTATTTTTAAGGCTGAATATTAGCGACTCTTTCTAGTCTTTGTCAGGCCTGTGTGCTCCTGCATCAAACATTATTATTATGATTATAATTCCCAGTATAGAAAATCGTGTTTCTGTTTTCCGTGTGGGACATCATTATGCGCAAATGTAAGGAAAACAAAAATGTAACACATCGTACCCAAGAAGTGAAAATCTGGCCTTTCCGTCGAAATTGTAGCGCCAGTTCTTCTGCATTTCACCGCTGCCGTTTAGTCACAACACTGTTAAGATTTCAGATTACAAAACTTCAGATTTGTACTTTGATCGCATTATCTGATAATAATTCGTATATGGTTCTTGAATTTCATTCAAAACCCAGGAAAATTCTTGGAAATTTACTGGAATTATAAGTTAACAAGTGAGTACGAACGCCGTCTTCTGCTGTCTGTTCTTTCTTGTGCCTTTCATTTTGCTCCTTCTCCGTTCTGTCTCAGTCTCAGTCTGCTGTTTTCTACTGCAGGGGTGCAGAATATGCCAGAACGCTAGAACGAGGTTCGCGGGAAATTTCAGCAAACTGAGGAAATTCACTGAAAAATGGCTTGCCTACATAGTGAAAGGCTGTGGAAATTTGAAAAATCTGTAGGACAATTTTGTGGGAAATTTTGTCCTGTAAGAATTTTATGCACCCCTGTTCTACTGTTTTCTCTCTTCGGTACTTCTGTCTTTACGTTTAATTCGTTCTTCCCTTTTTTATTAATTCGACGTGTCACACGTCGAATTAATGCGGTTGTGGCCGAAAAACGGGGGTAGCCGATTTACGTCAGCGATATCTCCTCAAAAACCAGACACATTTGTTCAATTCTGATCCGACGAAATTCAAGTATGTGGGTGGGACAGGTGCAGTCTAAAATATTAAAACACTAGGGATTTCACAGATTTTGTAATTAGAAAAAACAAAGTGGTACCCTCCAACGAGGTCTGTCAACGCGAAACCGTCGTCCATAAAAGTACATTATAGTACATACAGTGTTGTGACGTCAGCGTTACACGTGTTATTTTCGAAAATTTTAGCCTAAAATTGCAGTGGCAATTCTGAAAAATGACGGCGAAATACGGGTCGAGGGTCGGTTAGAGGCTAGACTTTCCGAGAAAAACTTCGGGTTTGGAGGCGAAACTGCGTAGTACTTATTGAAGGCGGCCGGGAGAAATAAACAGCGCCAATTGTTAAGAACTACAGGGGAATAATCTCCATAAACTTCGTTTTGTGGGAGTACAATATTGAAGCGTGGACGAAGTACATCTAGCAAAGGTATGTCGTACGGAGGAACAATTTTTGGTGTTAAAAAAAACACGATTTGAAACCCGCAACTCTAGAATGAATAAGTCTGTGCTCAGTAGTAGCAGCGTTAGTTTAGCCTTAAATGTCGCTGAATTGCGTGTAAGACTGGCGTGCGTGGAGGAGGGGGGGATTTTTTTTGTCTTTTTTTTCTTAAACTTGATTGTTCAAATATAAAACTGGATTTGCAGTAAACCCAGCATATAACAAAACCTAACCAGCAAAGCTTAAACAAAAGCTAGCTACATGAAATTGTGGTATGACATTTTCGTGTGTTATTTTATTGTCGGATTTAAAAAGTGTTAAAGCCTCATGAAAAAGTACGAAAAGGACGGGAAGCTGTAAAGCAACGAAATTTTCAGGGTTTTTTTTTAAACAAAAATAATAGCGTCAGATGAGAAATCCTTATCTGGCCGTTTCTAACATGATCGCGTGATCGCTCATTTGCCATATCGCAGTAGCAAAAGTTAGGAGACGGGTTTTTTTTTTATATGTGATGTGCTATGTATACGTTTCAGTGCACCACGCATTCCGAATGTATAGTAGTATCCTGAGTTTATGCTGCCTTTCCAACTGCACACGTCAATCGCATATTAATTTTCTATCCTCCTTCAGCATTTCTGTACCAAGCAACACGTCGAATTACTGATGCAGTGTAGTGTATCTTGTTTATTATAATTTCTTGCTCTTCTGTCTCCCCTTTCTTCTTCTCTTTTGCGTTTCTCCTTTTTCTTCCCGAAATTCCCTTATCTCTTGTGTCTTTCTCAACTTCTTTAATTCTGCCGTTTTTCTTCTCTTCTGCAGAAGTTCAAGCTCTTCGCTTGTCTCTTCCTCTTCTGGTCGTCTTCTTTACTCACTGTTTTACCATCCCCTATTCCCATTCTCTCTTCCCGTTTTCTCTTCCCGCTTTACCCGTCCTTTTCGCGTCTTTCGGTTTCACTTCCTCGTATTCGCCTTTTCCACTTCGAAGCATCTTTTCGCCGTATGATGCCACGATTCCTCGTGGGGGTCCCAACAAAAAACCTATCACATTCACTGACTACTTCGTCGACTTTCCTATTTCCAACGCTACTCCGCGACTATTTACTATACTATTTCCTGAATGTAGAAAACTACTACTTTTCCAACGTGAGTTTCTACTCAAATCGAATTTTTTTCCGAGCTGTGTTCATTACAGCTAGCTGCCCCCCTTGAGTTTGCAAAAATCCAAGACGGCGGCTCTGGCATCCCTCGGTGGCTCTCCCGATAGATGTAACGAAAACAGTGATAACTTTTTTATTGAAATACATCAAGTGGATCTGAATACGATATGGTCCGATCAGATCGGATCTTTGTACGACGCGATGATGAATGGGCGTTGCCGCTGAGGCTGCCCTGCCTTCAATTTCAGCCCATCCCTTCGTACACAGATTTCAATATGTTTCTCGTGCTGTGAAAAACTGACTGATGCTCGCTAGCAGGTGATCTCATTTTTGGCTGGCATCAAATAAGAACTTGAAAAGGTATCCTAGGGACAAAAAAAAACACATTCTATTAAATACAAGTTAATTCCCTGACTTTGCAGAAAAAAATAGTTTTCCCTGACCATTTTTCAATTTCCTGACTTTCCCTGACCGTCTCCGATTTTCCATGCCGGTTTGTGGAATCCTCGAATAGCAAGTCAAATCTGTAATTTCGTTATTCCGTTGAGAATGAATTCAATTCAAATCAACTGCAGCTCCATTCAAATCGGTTCCAAAGTAAGATTCATGTGCCAAATTCAATTCTAACCAATTCATCGCCTACTAGACTCGGGAGTTTCCATTGCTACGCTACAAAACACTGCGTCTAAAGAGTTTCCATTTAGGCCCTTCATAGGCCTCCCATCCTGTGAAGTTACTGGCAAGATGCTGGCTCGTGGTTATTGTGGAGATATATACCGTTTATTGTATGGTAGAGACTATAAGGCGGATGCTAATGATCTATGTAAGCTCACTGTCTTGAGAAATGGTCTTGGTCCCTACTGCTGGCCGTGAGACCTTGCTTCGTCGTAGTTGGGAGGCCGTCATGACCAGCAGTAGGGACCAAGAACATTTCTGAAGACACCGAGCTTGGGAGCGAACCAGAGGCCAAGGCCGACTGAGAAGGAGAGGGAGATTCAAATGTTGTGGGAGTCTAATGTGAAGCGGAAAGAGGCGGTGGACTTTTTGTGCAAGTCTTTTGACTTGGCCTGAAGAAGTTTATTCGTAGCAATAATCGAAAATTCGAAGGAATAGTAACAAGATTCTATAACTTAAATCTTGGATTGAGTTTGGCAAAGCGTACTTCACTGGTAGTCCTTCCCTCTTCTACATTCATTTCTCAAGATTCCGTCTCTGCAGTTTATTCTTCCTCTCCTCTTTCTGTTCCTCGTGTTTCTAGCGCTCGATTTCTCCTGTGTTCCGTTTCTTCTGTTCTTCTCTTTTCTCTTTTCATCTGTTCGCTTCTCATCTTCTTATCTTGTGCTTATCTTGCTGCAGAGTTTTCGGAAGAACTAATCTAGACATCCACGCAACAGATTAAGAGATTATTCACTACATTAAATCATACCGGAAGGCGTTGTGGTCCAAATTCCTTGGTGTTTAATCGCACTCCTGTGTTGACGCCGCTGGTTGACTTTGAGCTCAGTTATTCGGGATTGGTTATATATGGATCAATAAATAATGTCAAGGCATGATGAGGCAAATTCTTGGGCAATTTCTAGTTAGTTCAAGGCCAAAAGACACCCCTTTGCGCTGAGGGCGTCGGAATGATGCGTGATGATTGGGGAGACAGAAAATTGTCAAGTTCGAATGGAAGGGAGCCGCCATTAGTCAACAAGCCAAGTGGGAAAACAGAATGGTTACACGTGAAATATTATATGACAGTTTGACAATTCAACGTTGTTTGAATTGACATGTGACGGAAGAATGTTTATAGTTGAGAACTATCTTGTTGAATAAAGCCGAGCGTGTTGGTTTTGTTGTGTCCAGCTGAGAGGAATATTGCGACAGGGTCATTGTTGCGGTTCTTGAGTAAACACCAATTAGTGCTGACTTCAATGGATAGTACTGTGATCATGTGTTTTGTTTCGTGTTTTGTTTTATTGTTAGTTCTTAGTTGAAGAGCGCATGGCTGTAGGTCAGCGCTCTTGAAGATAAATTCAAATTCAAATTCAAATTCAGGATTTTGAAATGAGTGTCGGAAATCGCTAATCTTGCAGAAAGCCCACAGAGCAATCTTTTCTAACTCCTTCTCTTCTCATCTTCTCTTCGCATATTTCTAATAATCTCTTCGTATCTCCTTTTCTTACATTCTTTCCGATGCAGCAAACAACCACACTTTTTTGGAGTGATCTTCCATTTTTCCCCTTTCCAATGTCAAAGGATAAACCTCTAGTCTACGGCATATTCCGTTCATCAGACTATGCGGAACAACAAAGTATTTTTTTTTTTTAATTCTATTCCTTAGTGCGTCGTGTACGGAACTATAGAAAAGTCCGTGGGCCTAACAGGGTTTTAGTTTTTCTGTTTTCCGCCTTCCGATCTTCCTTCTATCTCGCGTCCTTCTACCATCTTCTTCCATGTCCATCTTTTCTTTCCCACTTTCCTCGTGCCCTTCCTCTTCTTTTCGAATTCCATTCATTTTCTTTCCGTCTACACCTAGAACTATTCATAGAGGGAGGGGGCACGGACTCGTAGCAATTCTACCAGCTTCTAGGAAGAAACGTTGCACATACAGCTTCAAAAGCACAACGCAGGTGAGGGGTAGCTATTTGAAAGGAATTCCATGAAAAATGACGCGAGCGACAATGGCGTCCCGTATCGGTTACAGATAAAAAGCATAAATAAAAGAAGATGCATTACTCCCTGCCCATGTCGTTTACGGATAAACTAAAGCAGATGCAAAGCGGGTAAAAAAAAAAATCGTTGCGTTCAAATAGGCCTATATGTCCCTCTCCTCCCTGCTTTAAAATGTTAACGGCCCGTCTATTTAAGGCTCGATGGCCCATTAAGAGGCTGACCGACCACCAAGCCGTGGCTTTTTCAGTTTTATTTCGCCACTCCCGTATTCGTGAAAATGGGACACACTCAAATCGCCATTTTGTATACGAGAATGTTAAAGAACTCGAGTCGTGTTACTTTTGTTACATTTACTTGGATCCGTAAACATCGATTAAACAGAGAAAGTTAAATACGTCCTTTTATCACCTCACGTTTGTGCTGTGATCGTCAGACGGGTCGCTGGCCAGTCATCGAGATTCTGTTTGTTATAAGGGCCGCCGATTGTTTTCGTAACGGCTGTTATTATTGTGGTCGCGTGTACAACCAGAGCTCAAGTCATGTATACCGGCCGGATCTCGAAAAATAGCATACGTGACTAGGTAGGACAATATGGCCGCCGAAAGTGACGCTGATGCGATTGATTTGTCTTAATGTTGCCCCTTTTTCTCAACCGAGGGCGACACCTTCCGTACAAAAATGCCGTCTTCCTTGAAACACTTTCTGGATAAACGAACATGTCTCTATTTACTTAAGAGCTACGGGCAGTCGAGAAATTTAATAGCTTTGTGGCAAAATACAGAAATTTATTCATTTGTCCGTGTATGCTATTTTCCGGGTGATTACTTGGATTAAGTTAGTAAATTACTAAGCTTTTTGTCAGTTGCCGCTATTGGGCAGTAGATGGCGGGACTCACCGTACAAATATTCACCGATGCTATTTGCTTGGCCGATTCCCGAACAGACCTCGAAGAAATGAAATGAACTACTCGTGGCGGCCATTTTGTCTACCCCCTTAATATTGTTATAGGTCGGGCCGGACAGTGACCATGGTACAAGTATCCACTAAGGCATACAGCTACTCATTTTTAATTAGATTTTCAAAATCGAAACTGAACTAAATTTAACCAGCTCACACCAGACTTGCTCGTCCTCAGTGCCTGCACTGATGAGTATCACCTGAGATACAGTTATCTTATCAAAAACCAAAACTGGTAAAAAAAAAAAAAGACCGCCAAGTTCCGAATGGTTCGGCCCTTCAAATGAGTGATATCAGCACATCAAAACATTCGCCAGGTTAATCGCTACGCCTAATAGTTCGCAGGTTAAATGCAGACTAGAACATTGCTATTTGCGGTAGCAATGTTAAAAGTTCTCATTTAACATTCAAAGTATTATTTGGTGCGATTAACTCGGCGAATGTTTTGTTGTTGATATTACTCCTTTGAATGGCCGATCCATTCGAAACTTGGCGGTACTTTTTACCAGTTTTGGCTACAGCTATTAGTTATGTAGTTATTAGCAAGACATACATGGCTGTGAATGTTTTAAGCTGGATTCTTACGACGAAAATGTAATCCCATTGTAGGCATACATTTTAAGAAATTTTTAGAACATCAGTAAAAAAATAGAAGTAGTTTAGGAAGTCCACAACTACAAGACCAAAACGATTTCAACATTTGAAACTGTTTACTGACAAACGTAGTTTTAATTGTATCATTTTGGCAAGGTGGTACGATCTGACCAGTAAAAACTAACCGGAGCGACCAAAGGAGGAGTCTCCAACACAATTCTACCCCATATTCCACCGTATGTACTGAAACCTGACCCCGTGCGGCCAGTTGTCGTACTTATGTTAGTTTTTACCTTTGCGAAATACTTACGTAAAAAATTACGCTGTGAAGGTTTTTACCTAATAAATATGTGTGATAAATGTCCCTTGTCCCTATGTATAGACCAAGCATAGTCCGAGCTGCGTATAGTCACTTCGCAATAACACTGCGTTTAAACGAATTTAAAATGAGGAAGTCATTTTATTTCTCTAGCTTAGGCCGACTGGGGTAGAAATTACGTGTCTTGCCTCCCAACTCGACGCCCGTTCTCGTTCGTGCCAGGCAGGGGTGCAGAAAATTCTTACTGAGTAAAATTTCCCAGAAAATTTTCCTACAGATTTTTCAAATTTCCACAGCCTTTTACTATATAGGCAAGCCATTTTTCAGTGAATTTCCTCAGTTCTCCGAAATTTCCCGCGAACCTCGTTCTAGCGTTCTGGCATATTCTGCACCCCTGGTGCCAGGAAGTTAATTTCTCTTAGCACTGCCTTGATAAAATAAGATTTTAGCGATGTTAAATCAACTGGTCTGGAGCCAGGCGCTGAAACCTGCTGCTTCTCTCCCAGACGGCCTTGTGAAAACGGTGGAGTACAAAACAAGAGTTACAATATGGATCGGCTATTCCCCGATTTAATCACGTGAAACTAATTAAAGTTTGGCAACCGTTTTGCCAACAGGAGGAGGGGGAGGGGGGAAAGATTTTTTCAGGATCTCGAAGGGGTGGTATCATAAAAATTTTGGAGGTCGCATTTCTATTTCCTCCACCAGCACCCACCCCCTCCCCTCGCCTCGGCCATAAATAATGACCGGTTCGTTAGCTCGTTGGCCGATTCTGACCAAGTTTCTGACCAACTGGAAAACTTGGACAACTGGGGGAGTTTGAACCACGTTTGAAACTCGGGGAAAACTCGGGAAATTATCTGATTTTTAAAAAAAAAATCCCTAAGTGCATTAAACATATTATGAAAGTTCAATAAACCGGGCTTCTCTTGTGCACTATGTGGTAATATGTGTAGGGGAAAAAAATTACTTCCTAAAACTACGGTAAATAGCCTGGAAATTGACCTCAACTATTCTGGAAAACCTGGAAAACAGGTAAATTATTTCAGCATTTTGGTGGGAACACTTTCATTTCAAGTTTTCACCGTCTCAAATATCAAAGTTTTGTGCGCGGTTTTCTGTGACGCACCACCAACATTGTCGTCGGGTACGCGTTAGCAACACAAAAATTTCTTTCTGGAGAACCAATTTATGGAAAATGATGAAAATAGGCAGACTTGCGAAAGAAAACTGCGCCGTCAACAACTCGTTTTTCACGTCTTGAGGAAGGGAGGAGGGAAGGAGGTGGGGGGGGGGGATGGCAAGACGTCTTACTTCTTGGGGTGGGACGGGGGGGGGGGACATGGCATCCCCGTTTCCGAGCACATTTTTCCCCCGATCAACTTTAGGAATTCTCATCCCGACAATACGCCATCTCCTTGGAGATAAAGCAGTTTTGATGTTTTTGGTTCAAATTCTGTTTTCGCCGTTTTTCCCGTATAAAGGCGCTCTTTTCCAGCCACGAACTTTGGACTTTCAAAGCTTGTTAACCGTTGGTGATGGGATTTCTCAAGATGACGTCTTGTTCTTCTGTGCCACCTTTGTTGTTTTTTATGTTGGGACGCTTCTCTTACCAGCATAATCGTTCGTCGAAAAAGATATTGGATTTCGACACGTGTATGGATTTTATTCCCAGAAAGAAACGCGAAAAAGTCAGTTTTCTGTGACGTAGCTAGTTCTAGGGTGCTTAGGGGTCCCGTTGACCAGGATGTCTACCAGTTACGCAAATCAGGAAAGTCAGGAAAAAGTCATGTTAGAGCGGTAGAAATCGGGAACGATAGCAGAAACGCTTTACTTTTAACTAGCTGTACCCCCGGCGTAACATATGCCGGTCTAGCCCGTTCCCACATACCTGTACGAAATACTGTAGTGGGCAGTATGGACTGAAAAGGGTACATACAACTGGTCTAATCCCCCCCCCCCCCCCCCGTAACTCCGTAACTTACTTACTTAGTAACATACGCCGGCTAGCTGGTTCCCGCATACCTGAGCGTAACACTGTAGTGGGCCCCTGTTTCCCCTATTGTGTGGTCTGAATATCCCTATCTCTGCTCCCTCTTTGAACCCCTGCTGATTTGTGTAATGGAAGTAAATGTTTATTTTCAATGGAGGACGTTTCTCTGTTCTGATACCTAGCCCAACAAACCCAACAACGGTTGTGCATGCAGTGATTGTTACTCAACCAACTTTGAAACTCTTCCAAGTCGGCTCTTAAGAGCTAGCTTTATTAATGCAAGCGTATTATATATATAGATATTTTCATAATTTCTTTTTACGGGTTAGGCCCATTTTTGCACCCATACTGCATGTCACGGAAAACAGTTTCGCGTGTTTCCGCTGGAGTTGCGTTCACATCTGGCTTGACATGTGTTTTTTTTTGTGTGTGGTTTTGGTGGAAAACAGTAGTGTGGGAATGCCTCTGCACCATGTTGTTTATTTATTTATTTTTTTAAAACTGGTTTCCTCCGGAACTCCTAGCTCACTCTCAAGGTTTATTCAAAAACTCAGTGAATCAGGACAAAGTACAAAAATGTCAGGAATAAGTCAGGAATTTTCAATGTGCCTTTTTGGCGGACACCTTGTTGACTGATTTTGATCCCTAGCCCATTTTTTCCCGCAGGTTTTTAAGCCTGAATTGATCCCAAAGCCACTGAAGAGGATGGTAGTCTTTTACACGTCCGTGGCAATGGCACCCGTTCCACCAGCTTCTTCTGGCAACTATAGTGACGACCTGATAATTGCTTAAAGTTCGTTTTCCTATGGTGACTAACTGGAATTTTTTTTGCATAATGTAATAACAATTTCCAGTGATCACTGCGGTTTTTATACAATGTTGTCTCAGAGAGTAAATTTGCTGTTAGTTATTGTTAACCCTTTAACGAATTTGTTGCCATATGGCAGTGGCTCACAAGACGGAAAAAATATCAAATATCAACCATCGAGCCACATTCAAAATACCCTCAACTGGCTACCCAGTAACATCTATGTACTGAAAACTGTGAATACAGCTTATTACTTATCTGAACTGGGAAATGAAAGAAAGTGCCTGTATTTCGTTTGAAAGCTGACAAAACGTACAGGATTATAAGTCAATAATTTCGAGGCCACTTTCTGACATAAATGAAGAGTGTTATGATGATCTAAATTACACTCCTAACACAAGGCTATCTATGGTCCATCTTGAACCCTTTGAACTGCGAAGAGTCAAAGCGGACCTCGTTTTGGCATTCAAAATCTTCCATGGACTGCTCTCAATTGACGTGCCATTTTTCTCATTTGCAAGTTATAACACTACACGGGGCCACTCACTTAAACTTAGCACACCCGTTTCGCGCACAGATAGTAGGAGATTCTTCTTTGCGTCATGTGTTGTCGGAACTTGGAACTCCCTTCCCGAAGTTGTTGTCACTGCACCCTCCGCGAGTGTGTTGAAACGCTGTTTGAAAGAACATTCACTTGCTATACTTTGTTCCACATTACGTTTTCAAAAAACTGACAGGATGACAACTCGTTTGACAACACTAAGAGTGCAAAAACATGTGGAATTGTGGATATCACACTTGTAGATTGTTCACAGTTACTGTTGGAGCCTACGACTGGGATGTTTACGGATTTTTTGCACTCGTAGTAGAAGAAAACGTGGCGTCATACGGTCAGTTTTCTGAAGACATAATGTGAAACAAAGTATAGGTCTCTCAAACGAAATTACCATCCCTAACAATTCTCTCTTTTTATTTACAAGGAACGGATTCAGTGGCCAATGCCCTTCCGTCACCCTGAACGTTAAAGGTCAAAGTTATATTTACTTATTATAATATGAAATAGGGATGTTTCTGAAACTAAGTTGAAGTGTTCCCATTGATGATGGTTGAGCATTCGCTGGGTAATACTTCCAACCAAACAATGGTGATGATTATCAGTAACAACAGATGTTGTCTACCGTTTCCACTGAAGATGGTTAACCACACCCTGGGTAATTATTCCAACCAAACAATGGTGATGATTATTAGGAACCATTGATGATTATCATTGGAGAATTCTTCCATCCAAATAATGGTAATGATTATCAGGAACAGTTGACGAGTATCAATTGTTTCTATTTGAGTGTTGTTGAACAATCATTGGGAAAAAAGGCATTGCATGAAGCGGTGAAGCGGTACGGACAACTGATGTGGGACTGTGAACCCTCTCGTTCATCCCCGATCTATTGGATAGCTTTAGCTTTTGACGCACTCCCAGCCAAAGCCATGGCACCACCACTATTGGATAGCCGATGGTTGTGTGTACACGCCTTCCTGGTGTTTGCAGGTGCTCTCAGATATGTTTAAATGTCGATGGTGATTCTGTGTAGGTCGCACAGTGTAAGTTGCTGTATTTTTTGCTCCTCTGTATATTAGACTTAGAGTGGGCACGTGGCCATGGGCCGAGGCCCCAATGAAATATCATTCATTCACTCATTGGGAAAGTCTTCCATCCAAACAATGGTGATGATTATCACGAATTATTGATGATTATCCATTGTTTTTATTGAGTATGGTTAAACAGTTGCTGGGTAATTCTTCCAACCAGACAATGGTGA